>SDVV010013157.1:0-15202 GCA_016164225.1 Gammarus roeselii | reverse complement strand
ACATATGTATATATATATATTTACACAGATATATTCATGCCTATATGTAGTATGTTAGCCACCGCCTGATAGAAGAGCTTAATTTTACGAAGCAAACCTTTCTAGTTTGTAGAAAAACTATTTAACTATTTATTATCGGGATAGTATTTCAATATTTATTGTGTGAATAGTACCTCAGTGTTTACTGGGGAATAATATTTAAATAGTTGTGGTGTGAATAATATTGAAGATGTCCAAGTTAGAGTGGTCAGTCGCTGAAAGTAACACACATGGTATACATGAAACTGACGACAAACCAGAGTTCCGACCGCATGCAATGGCACAGATCTGTTTCGACCCCGGTTAATATCAATGAATGTGAACCATGAATATTTGAAATCAACGATGCCGACCCAGATATTTGTTCACAACGTGTGAATTTCAAAGTGAATTAAGAGATTTTTCTGTAGATATACTACCATCTGTACATGAAACATTTGTGATAAACAATAATGATAAAGTAATAGACGTATTTTTTTTAACTGGTGATTTTTAAATTAGCGTCAACACCACGTGGTTCATTTGAGGTGAAGCTGGACGCAACAGGCACGTGGTTCATTTGAGGTGAAGCTGGACGCAACAGGCACGTGGTTCATTTGAGGTGAAGCTGGACGCAACAGGCACGTGGTTCATTTGAGGTGAAGCTGGACGCAACAGGCACGTGGTTCATATGAGGTGAAGCTGGACGCAACAGGCACGTGGTTCATTTGAGGTGAAGCTGGACGCAACAGGCACGTGGTTCATTTGAGGTGGAGCTGAACGCAACAGGCACGTGGTTCATTTGAGGTGAAGCTGGACGCAACAGGCACGTGGTTCATTTGAGGTGAAGCTGGACGCAACAGGTACGTGGTTCATTTGAGGTGAAGCTGGACGCAACAGGCACGTGGTTCTTTTGAGGTGAAGCTGGACGCAACAGGCACGTGGTTCATTTGAGGTGAAGCTGGACGCAACAGGATATTCAAATTTTAACGGAAAAGCCAGTAAGCAGATCCTTTACCATGACACTCTTTCCTTTCAGAGCAATACTCTTTGAAACAACAAGCTAGAACACGGATATTGACAGGGACGGTCGCACGGGAACAGTTTTTTGGAATTCAGTAGAGTCGTTGGAGTTAGAGCCTTATGCATGCCCAACCATTAACCACAGTTAGCTTCAGTGTGAACGGGTTTTCTTCGAATATGAAATTCACACCCCCTTTCTAAGAGTGTTCAGCGTCTCCCTGAATTATTCGAACACATTATCAAGCAATGCAGTGGAATCCGTTAATTGAAAGGTTTCGATGTAACGGTGCTCGCAAAATGTGCGTATTCCGAGTTTTGTTTTCAGCATCTGAATTTATGGATGTATTTTTATTCAGCCGTTTCCTCACATATGTAAGAGGAAACTCTTGCCTGCAGCTGTTCCCTCACACCTTTAAGAGGAAAATTGCTCATACAACTTCGTGACATAGATGGGGAATCAAAGCGGAAATTTATTATTCCACTTATGGGACCATCGAGAGCACAAATGCCTTATCTTCTCGTTCCAATTCCATCATTCCTGCCACGAGATGGGTGGTTTCCCTGCCATGAGTTGGGTGCTTTCCAAGCCATGAGATGGGTGGTCTCCTTGCCATGAGATGGGTGGTTTCCCTGCCACGAGATGGACGGTTTCCCTGCCACGAGATGAGCGGTTTCCCTGCCACGAGATGGGCGGTTTCCCTGCCATGAGATGGGTGGTTTCCCTGCCATGAGATGGGTGCTTTTCCAGCCATGAGATGGGTGATCTCCTTGCCATGAGATGGGTGGTTTCCCTGTCACGAGATGGGCGGTTTCCCTGCCATGAGGTGGGTGGTTTCCCTGCCACGAGATGGGTGGTTTCCCTGCCACGAGATGGGCGGTTTTCCTGCCACGAAATGGGTGGTTTCGTTGCCATGAAATTGATGGTTTTCCTGCCACGAGATGGTTGGTTGTTCTATATGCACTTGCCTGCAGCCGTATCCTCGTTTTCCAGTAAGAAACAGTTAAATCTGTAAACATACTTAAATAAATACCGCCCTTTCGGGGATGTTGGAATCAATTTGTAAAATAAAGTGCCTACAGTATAGTATAATTTGGCAAGTAGAAGCCTGGGACGGGCTGAAGAGTTCATTCTAGTAATGCTTCAATTTATATTTTTTACGTACTAGAAGTAAACGATGGTAGAATCTGTAGCCAAAAATTAGGTAGGGATAAACTTTGATGTGACAATTTCGAGTTTAGTGGAGTCTGCTAACGTGCTGAGAACAACCCTCCTCAAATTATCATCCCATATACACACACAACCCTTAATTGGAGTTGCTGGGTTGAGCGATGCTCGTCACACACCAAAGGTTGCCAACGCAATTGAAAACTGTCATCCTTCGGCCGCAAGCGCCACTCGACGACGGACCACCTTGAATGACTGGAATCTGACATTAGACAGGCATTTGCCCGAGGTGAACACGTGGTTTCCATATTTTTCGACTTGGAAAAATCATACGATACTACCTGGAAATATGGCATCATGAAGGATCTCCATCGCAAAGGGCTGAGAGGCCATTTACCACGTTACATCCACCAATTCTTGCAAAACCGCACCTTAAGGGTTAAGGTCGGCGACACGTAGTCACCATCTTATCCGCAAGAAATGGGCGTCCCCCGAGGAAGCGTTCCCAGTGTCACTCTCTTTATACTCAAAATCGACCAGAAAGCAGACATTTTTCAGCGCGACAGAAGATTGCTTTCATCACTATACGTGGACGACTTACAAATAAGCTACAGGCACCCTAGCCTCTTAACAATTGAACAAGAACTCCAGAAATGTCTAAGCTTAGTCGGGAACTGGGCCTCCTTAAACGGATTCCGACTCTCGACTTCCAAAACGAAAAACATGCACTTTACTCATGTGCCCTTCTTACACCTATAACCAGCCCTAACGCTGAACAACACTCCGCTAGTATACGAGGAATCAATAAATTTCTCGGTCTTGTGTGGGACCCTAAACTCACATGACGACCTCATATTACAGCCCCGGAGACTCGCTGCAAAAAGGCAACCGGACTTATCCTCTCTGTAACATCCTTGAAATTCGGAACCGATATGGACACCGGCATGACGTTATTCAGAACAATAATACGCTCGCGCATTGACTATAAAGCAATTGTTTACGGGTCGGCAGTCAAAAACCCCATTAAACCTCTCTCCATCATCGTAAATAACGCCCTGCGTATCACAACCGGTGCGTTCCGTTCCACACCCATCGAATCCCTGAACGTGCTTGCTAACGAGCTTCCTCTTCCGCTCCGGAGAGACACAATCTCACTTCAGTTCTATTTCAAGACAAGTAGCTACATTAATAGCCCAGCATTCAGTGACGTCACCAACATTCTCGATAAACGCCACTTTGCGGCAAAGAAGAACATATGTCCACCCTTTTCTCTACGTGTGGACAACTTGCTGACCTCGCTGAAAATCAGTCGCAAAGCAATCAAGCCTTCATTCTCCTATCGAATTCTTCAAATCAACCTACCAACGTGGATGGTCAGCCCACCACTGGTCAACCTCGATTTGCAAACGTACCCCAAAGCAACAACTTTAACCAACATGTACCGCCGAGAATTCTCGCAACTACTTAATGAACATTACGCTAAGCACCGCCATATATACACTGACGGCTCCAAAACATCGGACGGAGTGGGAGCTGCCGCCGTAGGCGAAGGGACCCCCGCGTTCGGCCACCCTACCCCACGAGGCCTCTGTATTCTCTTCAGAGCTGCACGCACTCGAATTGGTCATCTCCATTACAAAAAGTGACCGCCTTCTCAAATATGTTATATTTTCAGACAGTCTGAGTGTTCTCACCCAGCTGAAAACTCTGCACTTTGATCATCCTGCCCTTAGAAAAATACAACACGACCTATTCCCGATATCCGAGACGGGCCAAGCGGTCGAGTTCTGCTGGATATCTGGACACGTGGGAATAAGAGGAAACGAGTACGCAGATTCCCTCGCTAAACGGGTGTCTACCCAGCAAGAACAATTCTTGTCCATACATTACCAAGACTGGTTCTCAGTCATCAACTCGCGTTTAACATCACGATGAAACGACTCTTGGCAACAGAGTGGACAAAAAATGCTTGTAGGTAAACCATCCGTGGGAGAGTGGGACGCCAGGTTTTCTATTAGGGCAGACCAAGTGTTCATTAACCGTCTATGCACGGGACACACGTGTATAACCCAAAACCACCAAATGGACTTAGACATGGGACCGGACGCACCACCCTGCCCCTGTTGCTACCAAGTGGCAATAAGTGTGAAACACTTACTTATGTATTGTGATGCACTCGCAGCAGCCCGACGAGCCTTCTTGAGCCCCCCGTGCAACTTACAACGCCTGCTCACAGAAACAGAACACTGAAAATAACTGATTGCTTTCGGAATACACACCGGACTATATGAAGTCGTGTGAAAGTAACGAAGTTTGAATCATCTCTGATCCTGAACTCGCTGTCCTACCTGCGTATTAATTGTGAACTTTAACTTAACTTCGTGCCTGAAGCTGTGCAGAATCAACGGATCGTCGTGCCCTACGGGGGAGCACTCAGTGACTACACGTTGGAGCTCCAGGGGAAAACAGAAGAAAATACTACTACTACTACTACTACAGTCATCCAATTTCTTGTATTATTATACAAAAATTATGGCTGTCTGATTGTTGCATCAGATTGCACACAAGGATTTGTTTGCTTGTGATACTTTCCAAACCTCTTGTTACAAATTTCTTATGAAATATAAAAACCACGCTACGCAGCTGAAGTATTAGGGTGTCCAAAACGGAATTGTGCGGAACACCAAAAAAATTTCATGATGTATTTTCAAGGCTGGATAACCTATATTGTTTCAAGTTTACGTTCACTCGGTGATTGAATCCGAACAGTCAGGTGTGAAATATTCCAAAACCTGTTTGTTATGTACCTATTCTTGTTTGTCAATGCCATTTGAAATACGTCTGAAGTGTGTCAACGAATCAATTACAATTTAGATGACCGTGAGAACACCACATTCAAAAAGCAACGCACGATAAACATAGTAAGATCATTCCAAAGTAATCTGATCAATTTTTGCCGAGGTCTCAAAATCCCTAACGACGGTGGTGGCCTCCTATCAAAAATCGTTTATATATCTCCCGAATTTCTGCCCTCAAAACGTAAACAAAACGCTGTAGCCGGAGGCCGCTTTGGCGCGTCCTGCTTTGTTGATACACTGGACCATATGGAGGGGAGAGGGGAGGCGTGGAGAGCGAGAGAGCCGAGGGTTGAGAGATAGACGTGTACGACTGTGGAGAGCATCGCTCTTCAAAGCCGTGACTTGCAGTGAACAAGAAGGAATTTATACCAGGCATCTCACTGCGCTCAAGAACTGCAGGAAAACTTCAACAGGTGGAACGATGCCCGTTCTTATATTAACTTTATAATCTGTTTATATCAATACTGTCAAACACTTCGCCAGTGTGTGTGTGTGTGTGTGTGTGACGTCAGTTTGAAGACGAATATTATTATTACTATTATTATTAGGTAAAGCTGAGGAGGAAAAGAGGACAAAAAGAAGTATCGGAAAAGCGATGGACTCCCAAGCTGTGTAGCCAGAAAGGAGGAGGACATGAGGACAAAGAAAGGGACGAATGAAAGCTTCAGATCTCTGGTGACAAGGAGCAAGATTACACGAAGTATTAACGGAAACCAGCAAAGAATTTCCAAGAAATAAAGAATCAAGGAACCATAAGATGAGTGCAAACATGAGTGCAATGCTCAAGTAAGACAATGAATAACTGATGAAAAACGCAAAGTAAGAGCCTGAAAATCAAACAATCTCAGACCACGCCTCATGATATCAATTTTCGATTATGAAAACTTCACAATCATTCTGAGACGGTTTTACAACATTACACTGCATTAAATGAAACCCCATGAATATCCCCTTAAGGACGTACACCAATGCAGCACCTTTCAAACCAGGGGCCACGATTCAATGGAAATGTTGCGCGAGAACATTTAAGGGAACAATCGTCTTGGTTTGTTAGCCATTAATTTTATTGTCAAACAAAGCCCTGTCCATCCAATCTTTCTGGATCACTCCAAATGCAACTATTCCAATCAATGCAGAAAAGCTTGCATAGCTTGCCATTTGATATCATAGATATGAGAACTTATCAGTAGTGTAGAGAATGAGCAGGAGCGGCCAAAGGACACTACTCTGAAGGACACCTGAGCCAACATATATCAAAACGCTTGAGTCATTATTACCCCACCGTACATTGTGCAGATGGTTCAACAAAACCTGTTTGAACACTGGAAACAATGAACCATAGACACTTAAAAGGACGAAACTTGTGCAGAAGCACAAGGTGTTTTTTTGTCATCAAAAAAGGCACTACATTGAAGCAGGCTTTGTCTGGCTTAACTGATTGTTCGGTGCTGCCTGCAGAACGTGAGACACAGGAAGAAAATCTTCACACATTAAATTTTTACTAAAGGTATTTTGCTGAAGAAGCCAAGTACAATTTGTTAAGGAAATACCCAATCGAGCAGCAGCCAGTCGTTCCAAAACCTCAAACAGCTCAAAGAAAGAACAGTAGTTTACCCTTGTGATGAGAGTGGACCGTCAGGAGCAGGGGTGATGCTATCTGAGCGCCAGTACACTGGAAAAACTATTAGTCTTTGAGAATAACCTTGTACACAGCAGCCAGATTAGTAACAATAACATCATTAACCTGCTCGAGAAACATGAGAAAAGTGTTGGGTATGTCCGTCCCACCATTGCATCTAAATCAGATCATTTTCTAGATCACATGACCAAGATAGTGAACAGGGGCCTTCATTGACAAGCGGGGACGGAGGGTCGCGACATTGCATGCAATGAATACAACTTATCAGTGGATTTGTCGCTGCTTCAATGAGCCGCCCAGCCTCAGCGGTAAGAGGGGTGCGACCAAACAGTACACTCTTCATAGTGAAGTGTTTATATCCTGGCGTTCTCGATATTTGAAGGAAATTGTCACATAGTTTTAGGTCCGATTTGCAACTTTGTTAACAGAAGGGTACTATTTTATTTTATTAGCTTATGATTAGTTGGAAAATATGATTCGACGAAATAATAAAGTTCTCTGATATGTCTAACTTCAATTGTTATTGGATAAGCACTCTACGTTTAACCTCTAACATAAATGCGTATGAAACGTGAATGTCATGTTGCTACAAAATGTTGGCTTAGAGTAGGAGATTGCAATGCAGAGAGTCGCCTCGAATCCCAGTGTGTAAGGGGACGACTTGTTGCTTGAGCCTTGGACACCCAACCCAAAGCTGCAGAGGCTGTCATTGGAGCTGACACGCTGTCCAGTCAGCCATACGTTGATGTACTATGGAACCTTGACCCCGATAACAGTGCTCTATGGTCTTTATCATTAAACCTAATAATATTGGGATAATACCACCCAGCAACATCATTGGGATAGTACCACCCAGCAACATCATTGGGATAGTACCACCCAGCAACATCATTGGAATAATACCACCCAGGAACATCATCAGTATTTTGATGAGTCTAAAATGTTAGAACATTATCTGGGACAACATAATCGATCGAAACGGTGTGAAAAGGCTGCGACGATAAATATAGAATAAGGAAATTATATGGCTTCTCGCCGGAAGAGGAAGAACATGCATAACGTATTGAAGGGTCAAGAAAAGAATGCAGAATTTTAACTTGTGTTGACCGGGTCGTAGATGATACACTCTGTGACTTTACATTAGCTTACATTCCTCAATATGTAAAACTGACGAACACAGACGATGAGGCCAGTTACAGATGTTGTTCACTACCATCCTTAGAAACAAGGTATACTTGACCACGACGGAAGACTAAGTAGTTCGCTAGATACCTGAGGTGTCAGTGATAAGGAAAAGCCAGGCGTGAATTTGCTGAGTCTGAAGCTACTCTGATGGTCTTTCCTTCCCTTTTCAACCTTGTGGTAAAGAGCGATGCCCGGAGATAGAGGAGAGCCCGACGTCTAGGATGCGGCGTAGGAAAACCAGTGAAAGCTGTCGGGCCCTGATGTGGACATTTTGATCTGAGCTCACTTTTATCCCGGCGTGCCCCTTTTTGAGCTTAATTGCTAAAATTGTATTTGCGTCATCATTATGTGAGGCGGTGTTTGTGCGGACTGGATGGGTATTTAAATACATGCAATTCCAAGCTGTATCGTGGGATAGATACATTCTAAGTCGTATCATGAAAAAGATACATGTTCGTGTCATGCAATGAATTTGTTAGACTACATCTCGAGCACTCAGCCCAATTCTGGTCACCATATCTTAGAAAAGGCGTTATTAAATTAGCTAACAAGCTTAACTTCTTGTAAACTCAACCCATAATTTTTGGAGCATCGTCTAGTAGGAGGTGACATTAGCAGCGTCTAGTAAGAGGTGACATTAGCAGCGTCTAGTAGGAGGTGACATTAGCAGCGTCTAGTAAGAGGTGACATTAACAGAGTCTAGTAAGAGGTGACATTAGCAGCGTCTAGTAGGGGGTGACATTAGCAGCGTCTAGTAAGAGGTGACATTAGCAGCGTCTAGTAAGACATGACATTAGCAGCGTCTAGTAGTAGGTGAATTAACAGCGTCTAGTAAGAGATGACATTAGCAGCGTCTAGTAGGAGGTGACATTAGCAGCGTCTAGTTGGAGGTGACATTATCAAAGTGTGAAAGATTATGAAGGGTAAGGAAAACGTCGACCGAACGAGGCTTTTTATTCGAGATGCAACAAAGTGACCAGGGATAATGTCTACAAAAGGGTTAGAAATCGATGTGCAAAGTGGTCGAAGAATGCAACAAATTTATGAGGAAAGATGTAAACAGCGAAGCAATCGAAACGTAAAGTCACAGCACACAAATTTGACCAAAGTCGCAGCTAATTAGCCTTGGATGCAGCATGCTTTAGATACAGTGCCCGTCATTCGTACCAACATGTTTAAATTGAAATGGTGGCTGGCACTGACACCAGAATGATTGAAATAGTGACCGACATTGGGCCTTCACCACCGTGAAATGGCGCTCGAAGTAGGCCTACTCGTGGCATGCGGTGACCAGCGGGGTCACCGCTAACCCTTGGCTTACCGAGGAATGAAACTGGGCCAATCTGAACTCATCATCGTGGGACTGTGGCAGTCTCTTTAGGGGCTAAGTTGCGTTGTTTCGAGTATCATTGTTTAATGCAATTTCCTACTTCAACCCATTCCTTCCTTGATCCTCTACTACAGAAACAACACAGATACTTGATAATCTTTAAGATGTTCTATTTCAAAATTGTTCTCACTACTGCTAACAGGCCACCTAGTTAGGGACTAAAGTTCTGTTTTTGTCTATTTTGTCTTTTTACATTTGGCGGACATGTTTTGTCCGCCACTGCCCGCCTTTCAAGCAACAAGGCCTCTCGACCACCGCATCCAGTAGAGAGAAGACCACCAGCTCAATTGCGGAGTCTAGCCGTTTCCAGCTTCAGGCAGCGGCTTCATTAACTTTATATATCTATTCAGGCTGGCGGGAAAGAGCAGCGGGCTGCAATAAAAACATCGAACCATGGGAGATCGGGAAAGGCCACAAAAAAAGCCCATCTTCGGCATAGGCTGAGGTCAATCCTGCTCTCCGAGAGCGCGAACTCCGGAACATCGGCCAGGAGTAGCACCTTAAGTCTGAAGTGACTTATTTGGTTAACTCATCGATCTACTGGAGAGATCTCCTTCAGAATTTTTCCGGGAATTCCATGAACAGGAGATGTGAGAGAGGCAGACTTTCAGGACTGTTGTTACTGTTTTTTACCTGCCTTATAAATTTAAAGGCGGGGTTTCGCTGCAAAATATTCTCACGTGCTGGCATTTGTTTGATCAATTTAAGTTACATGGCTTAGAAACAGATTTCTATGCTATTTTTTATTGTTCTGTTGAGATTTCAATGCAAAACATAAAGTAATAAGAGAGGTGGAGGCATGTGGTCCCAAGGCTTGAATTCGATGTTATCTACCGAACTGTTTTGCACGGCCCTCTTGTGTCAAACAGCTGAATAAATAATGAAGTGAACGGATCTCTGGTGTTATGTTCAATTGAAATAATTGTTTTTGCGCCAGTAGGCTCCGGAAGGCACTATTTTATCGACAAACATATGTAAATGACGCACGAAGTCATGCATCGGTTTCGAGACAGTTCACCTCAAAACCCGAGCTTCATATATGCTTATTGAGTGAAACACATTGCAAGAAAAACAGACGGTACACGAAGAAAAATTTGTATAAAACATTAGCACAAAAACATGACCCAAGCGGGAGGCCTTCGACGCTCCCGTCTCCACTTGCATGCACATTTTATTCACAAAAAGAGTAACGTCACAACAACGTCAGTCCTGCAATAAGTGCGGAAAATATGTATTTTCTGATTAATGAGACCCGGCATCGAGGTATTCATTACAATATACAAGGGTAGAACGATATAGGATTCTTGAAGAATTATTAATCAGTTTTGTGATTTGAGACAGTAAGTCAAAGGTGCCCGGCATTGGTACCTGCTCGTTGCAAAATGATGTCCAGCAATGACGAGGAATGATGTCCAGCAATGACGAGGAATGAAACTGAGACAATCTCAAATTAACACCGTGGGTCGGTGGCTTTCTCTTCAGGTGCTGATTTGATTGTTTCGACTATCATCGTTAAATGCTATTTATTTCTACTACCTCTCTCTTTCTTTATCTTTCAGAAGATAAAATACACAGACAAATGATGCTCTTTTTGACATTCTACTTCAGAACTAATCTTTTTACAATAAAATGGCACTCTAATGTGAGCCAAAAGGCTTGTTGCGGTACTCATGCCGTTGTAACCTCGTAAACATCAGGACGGTCCATGTTGAACCACGGTAGTAATTACAAAACAGCTAACAGTAATTATCGGGCTATTTGAGCTAACGACTCATCAATCAGAGCGCATGTCTGAGTTAGACAGGATTGTGGAAAAAAGTAATCTGTTTAAGTGAGTTGTACGATGGGAATTAAATCATATGTCACGTTGACGTTACTTTGTCAGTGTCGTAAACGATGGTAACATACTCGTGCATCACGTATCCGTGGTGGGGGATGATGGGGATGGTGGGGGATGATGTGGGATGGTGAGGAGTGGTGGAGGATGGTGGGGCTGATGGGGGATGGTGAGGGATGATTTAGGATGGTGCGGGATGATGGGGAATGGTGGGGGATGATGGGGGATGATGGGGGATGATGGGGGATGGTGACGATGATGGGGGATGGTGGGTGATGATGGGTGATGATGGGGGATGGTGGGGGGAATAATTGCACGGAATTGGTCTTATTTCCTTGGAGTGAATCATATTCTTTGACAATCATAATTACCTTTTGATAGCATAAATGATATCCTGGAGCCAACGAATGCCCTCGTTTACCTCCATGACTTTACATAGTTTCACTACCAACAATATACCAATTGCACGGGTGAAATAGCATCACACCTTTCCAGTGTCAGCGATGATGTGGCACCGTTGAGTTGTGTCTTAATCTCAGCAGGTTGAGACGCTAAATTGAAGAAGCATCACTAGGCAAGAGATGTGATAATTTTTGTGAAAATATAGATCAAATCTGTAGTCAATTACTGTGATGATTGATTTGTGTTACTTTATATCTGAATCCAATACGTTACACAAGGGCTAGAATCTGCAACCCGACAACCTAGTAAGAATATGCAAACCGACAACCTAGTAGGAATATGCAAACCGCGAACACAAACAAAAAAGATAGGACCTCACCATCGCTATTGTACTAGAAACAACTCGGAAGTCTCAGACACGTATCTTTTTCATCCCTTTTCCAAACGACTACTCTTGCCGTCAGTGACTCTCGGATCAGTCAAGTCTCTCTCATCATCTTTTAAACGGCCACTTTCGTCATCCATGTCTCTCCGATCAGTCAAGTCTCTCATTCTCTTCTAAACGGCCACTCCCGTCATCCATGTCTCTCCGATCAGTCAAGTCTCTCATCATCTTCTAAACGGCCACTCCCGTCATCCATGTCTCTCCGATCAGTCAAGTCTCTTATTCTCTTCTAAGCGGCCACTCCCGTCATCCATGTCTCTCCGATCAGTCAAGTCTCTCATCATCTTCTAAACGGCCACCCCGTCATCCATGTCTCTCCGATCAGTCAAGTCTCTCATTCTCTTCTAAACGGCCACTCCCGTCATCCATGTCTCTCCGATCAGTCAAGTCTCTCATTCTCTTCTAAACGGCCACTCCCATCATCCATGTCTCTCCGATCAGTCAAGTCTCTCATTCTCTTCTAAACGGCCACTCCCGCCATCCATGTCTCTCGGATAGACGAAATAAGTAAGGCATCGTCCTTCCGTTAATAAGAGTCCTTAATATTGATGCAGTTCCAGACACGGGAGGAGATACAGTGTGTGGTTACTCACCATTATTGATGCTGTTCCAGACAAGAGAGGAGACATACAGTGTGTGGTTACTCACCATTATTGATGCTGTTCCAGACAAGAGAGGAGACACACAGTGTGTGGTTACTCACCATTATTGATGCTGTTCCAGACAAGAGAGGAGATATACAGTGTGTGGTTACTCACCATTATTGATGATGTTCCAGACACGAGAGGAGATATACAGTGTGTGGTTACTCACCATTATTGATGATGTTCCAGACACGAGAGGAGATATACAGTGTGTGGTTACTCATCATTATTGATGATGTTCCAGACCCGAGAGGAGATACAGTGTGTGGTTACTCACCATTATTGATGATGTTCCAGACACGAGAGGAGATATACAGTGTGTGGTTACTCACCATTATTGATGATGTTCCAGACACGAGAGGAGATATACAGTGTGTGGTTACTCATCATTATTGATGATGTTCCAGACCCGAGAGGAGATACAGTGTGTGGTTACTCACCATTATTGATGATGTTCCAGACACGAGAGGAGATATACAGTGTGTGGTTACTCACCATTATTGATGATGTTCCAGACACGAGAGGAGATACAGTGTGTGGTTACTCACCATTATTGATGATGTTCCAGACACGAGAGGAGATACAGTGTGTGGTTACTCACCATTATTGATGCTGTTCCAGACAAGAGAGGTGATATACAGTGTGTGGTTACTCACCATTATTGATGATGTTCCAGACACGAGAGGAGACGTACAGTGTGTGGTTACTCACCATTATTGATGCAGTTCCAGACACGAGAGAAGACATACAGTGTGTGGTTATTCACCATTATTGATGATGTTCCAGACACGAGAGGAGACATACAGTGTGTGATTACTCACCATTATTGATGCGGTTCCAGACACGAGAGGAGACATACAGTGTGTGGTCACTCACCATTTAGAAACTATTTGGGTGATCCAATTATTGGATGCTGGGGACGTAATTCCCTAGCTAATAGCAAGCAACACAGACACGTGAACAACTGGATCCGTACTACAACACATGTCAGAGTATTCTGTAACGCCCATCAGCACGCATTCATAGATGACAATAACGACCATCAGCACACATTCATAGATGAGAGAAACGACCATCAGCACGCATTCACATATGACAGTAACGGCCATCAGTATACATTCAAAGATGAGAGTATAGGTGTGTGCCCGACCAGGATAAGAAGGATCCTGTGCTTGAATCCAAACCTGTTCGAGCAATGCTTTGGAAGTTTCAATACCGGGTTCCTGCAGCGACACTCTGAAAGTGCCTATCACAGTTGATATTGTCGTTATTATTTTGAGCTGCAATAATGAAATCAAGGCATATTTCGAATTTATGCCTTCAAGCGTTTAAGTTGAAGCGTCGCATACAACTATCTGTATCTGTATCTTCATTATTGACGCCACTGCTATTCAGTGCGGTCGGCGTGTTTGCATTCGGAACCATATTCTCAAGTGGGGGCAATTTAAGCATAGTGCAGTGCATGGTACTGTCGCAGGGTTGCATGGTACCATCTCGGGTTTGTATGATACTTTCTCGGTGTGCATGGTACTGTCTGGGGGTACTATTTATGCAAAGTGCAGTGCATGGTACTGTCGCGGGATTCTTGAACGAATTATCAAAGATAGCACTTAGACCGGTTTGGAGCAAAATACCAGAATCGTCATAAGACCTGAACCTGAACTGTTGGATTGACTAAGCTGGACATTACTGTGAAGTGCAGTTCAAACACCCAGAATGGGGAATAGTCACGTAGGGGAACGAGTGCGAGCTGGCTCGACACGAAGAAATTAATTGCCGTCGTGCCCTAAATCGTGCCATACTTATTTCGACACACAAAAAAATCCCGTCGAGCTCTATGTCGAAGCGTGCTTAATTGTGGGTTGTTGAATCCAACGATCCCAAAATGTTTTTTCGATCTCCAGACAAACATTGCCGGTTGACCTCTAGACCTCGTCATGAATCTTGAAAACCTAGTCGCAACAGTCGACGCACTTAGCAATATGGAGTGGCAGACAAGCTCGTCCTCCGAATTTGTACACGATGAAGAAATATGCCACGAGGAGATTACTCATCGGGTTTCACGGGGACCGGTTCCTAACAGAAATTTTAACGAAATGGCAATCGTGGCTATTAAAATGACCATACCGATGTTATACACAGAATATTTAATCCGAGAAAAGTCAATTAGGGATTCTACAGCGACGTAGTCCGAAGAAGATGCGAAGCCTGGCGAAGTGGTAAATGGTTATTGATGTTGACCATTAGTAAAATCAGCATAACAGCTCTACTACACAACAGTTTAATATTTAAGCAGATGCAATTACACTCATGAGTCCATCGTTGGGGTAACATTGATTGTGATTCTCTCATGGAATACCGTGTTTAGAGTTTATACTCATGAGTCCATCGTTGGGGTAACATTGATTGTGATTCGCTCATGGGGTACCGTGTCTACAGTTTATACTCATGAAACCATCGTTGGGGTAACATTGATTGTGATTCGCTCATGGGATACCGTGTCTTCAGTTTATACTCTTGAGTCCATCGTTGGGGTAACATTGATTGTGATTCTCTCACGGGATACCGTGTCTTCAGTTTATACTCATGAGTCCAT
>SDVV010013156.1:0-15203 GCA_016164225.1 Gammarus roeselii | reverse complement strand
TACATATTTTTAACATCGGAATTTTTGATGTTAGTTTTTTCGTGGTAACTGTACGGACAAATGCTTCGAAAAATAGGCGAACGGTAGCCCACTTCAACCACCGGGTGACATCGCGTGGGATTACGAGAGAGTAAAACCGAGCATCACGAATTTCAAAACCGTTAACCCCAATTTACCGACCAAGCAGAATAAAATACCCGAAAATCATGCGTTCAAAACACGTTAACCAGAAAAAATCTAGTAACTAAAAAGAACACATCAAGGCCACAACTTGAATGATTGTCTTTTGACCAAACGTGAAATGCAGTGTGTCCGATGTAAATACTAGTGATGTGTATCCAAGTTCAGTTCATTGAATACATTAATAGAAGAGGTAAAAGTATGTAATAATTAAGACGTGTGAGTGGTCACCTGCGTGTGACATTTACTATGTCCATAATAATGTGTAAGGTAATTATTCTATAAGTCATGTCTCCAAATTGTGTTAATTAGTTCATAAGCTTTGTCCCCTTTTTGCATATGTTAGTTCAACGGTACCTTGAACCAACATCCGCTAATATGAGCAAAATATTACAAAGAAACTAGTAGACAGCCGCTACCCCATCTTTCCGTGGCCCCCCGTCAAACAGGAAAAAAGTTGCAAAGATCAGCATAGCAATCTGTACAAACAACATGGTTGTACGCTCTAAGCAAAATATCAATGTTCAATAAAAAAAATTGCATTCAACTATCCCAGTAACATCATGTATGCAAACCATGTCGCCAACACTTGGATCGAGTTTTTTCTTCATTTGATTGAACCGTGCGATTCATGCCATAAATCCTTATGTTGCGAGTAACCGCACGCTTAGAGAATTGTTTTTTCTAGACATTAAAATGACATCATCATTACAACAAATCTTTAACTACACTGTATTACATACAATCATGCCTAAAAAAAACTCCACGCGGCCTGCCTTCCCACATGGAACGACTCACGGATCGAGGGAGAGCTACGTCAAATTTTGCCAGTACAGAGTCATAAAAGTGGGGACACTGTCCTTCAATAAAGGAAGTGGGATGTTATGATCAGCCTTCGCTAGCACATAATTTGAACACAGGGGCTAACCAAACATTACAACAAAGAACTGCGTTGCGTATGCCCGAGAAACTGTAGGCCTGTTAACCCTAGCTTAAGTTACACGAAGAAATCCCTTGCCTTGTACATTTTTTCGGTTCCCCTCCAAAAACAGGTGTTCCCGTGTGGCATCGCATGACCAGGAGACGTTGACGAGTGTAGAGCCTTTTGGACATCCTGTTAAACTTGACAATTCAGCATTGTGTAGCCGGTATCCAATAACGTAGAAGAGTAGTGTTAGCTCAGGGGTATCGTAAATTGTGAACAGAAAGATGGGAGGAGCCTGTAAATTAGTTAACGGCCAAAGTTTATCAGTGTGCCAATAAGGTCAAGGTTTCAGGACACTACGCCTCTTTGGGGAGGTGCTCAAAAGTAGAGTGGTTCCCTTATTGAGGATCACTTCATATACCTAAACAAAGCCCTCCCGTATTATTTCAGGGTGCAGGTTTAAAGTGTAGAGCACATCTCATTCCATTAGCTGAGGCTTCGGGGGGAGGTGAGCCTGATTAGAAAAGCGATCAACAATCGGTGTGATAATAGTCTGATATTTGCCCTTCATCGTTTATATGTGTTACATAGGTTGTTAGTAACTGTCTGACAACTTTTGCTATAAATACTAGTATACGTTCATACTTAGTGGCCTGTAATAATTACTCAATATTTTTGTCCCATGTTTTGTATCTCCCTACAGGGTGTTTTTTTGTCGTTTCTCTTCGCTTTTGCTTCGCTTTACACTTACTACACTTTTTTTGCTGTTCATTCACACTTTTGTTCCGTTGTGTCCGTTTATATTACAATCGGTGCTTAGTGCTCTATCGCGAGTTAAACTGTTGACATGTTACTTTGTTTTAATTCAAAATATTATTATAAAACTATTGGTTTAATCGTTCGTACCCTTGCACTTTTTACCTGATTATAAGAAACCTAAACAGAAGTATATAACATCCTTCCTACATGTTAGCTGAATGATCAGAAAAAAAATGGACCCCAGCAAGGTGCTACCATTGAAAGATTGTCTATAACAAAAATACACACGAAAGGTGTTACGTAGTCTTTTATATTTTCTCCTGATGCCGATGACTAATAAGAATATATTTGGGGGGAACTGGGAGTGACGTCAATAAAACGGGAAAAATAATGACAAATAGTTCATTTACTTTGTTTTGGATATGAAACAATTTCAAGCCGTAAGCTTCTTCAAAACATGTTCATGATGCGCGTCGTTGAAACATGTTATTTAAATGAAATTTTATCATTTTTAATTCTTGTTTTTCATGAAATCTACATTGTCGAGGTTTTTGTCGGTATCAAACCTGCAATTTAAAAAAGCTATTGCGGGATCTACTTCCCTTTGACACGCCTTTTACAGACTCTTAGAAGAATATGCTCTGTAGCTATGTAGGGCTATCGAGTGAATTTCTTTGTAAAATTTTTGAGTTTCAAACCTTTTCTTACCGTGGCTAATGAGGAACGCAGTTGGCGTTCAAAATGTTGCACATTTCAGCTTCTATGTAGATCAGAAACATTCAACAGTAAAAATTCCTGTTTCGACGTCATTTTCTTCAGGCAATGCCAGCAGATATGCGTAATAACAATTATTTCTGTTATATGCATGAATGATATCTCTCCTATCGTGTACATAGAACTTTCACGTTGATTCTAACTAGGTTCATCTCTTCTACTTTTATGCTAATACCGTGCAGTCAGCAGCAATTACTGGCGTCATCATTCTAGCTGGACTGCTCCACAATTCCCAACCCCTCTTCCCCGCCGACTGACTGTCGCGAAGGCCACACCGACCCAGGCTCAAGAATAGATTACATCATTGAGCCTAATGTCGTTAAACGATGAGCTTTGCTTGGTTGCCTCCTATTTGACCACTGCGGCCCCAATCCGGGTAACATTGTGAAGAAGGGCGGCATCAGCCGGTGACCTTTGGAAGCACGTGACCTGACTAACACAGGGCAAGTTGGACGACTGCATGAGATCATAGTGTAGCCCCGGTGAATATTGTAAAAATGATAACTAGCAAGGGTTTTACTTTGTATTTCTTACAAACAGTGACAATGATGAAAGGAAGCGTCTACAGCTGTGGACAAAATCACTCCATACTTTGGTCCTTGCACAGCCAAGGCTCAACTGCAGCTCGCGGTAACTTCGCCATTAGAATCAACGTGTGAGGTCAATGTCGTTGACAAGACTAAATGATTCAGACGAGCGGGCTGAATTTGGATCGTTCTAAAATACTACCGTGCCCGATTTCAATGAAATTATTATTATATTATGCAACTTTTCATGCCCTTCGCAGAAATCATAACCATTTTTTACGGAAATCAGTTTCTACAAATTTATCGTGCAATGGACTTGAATTATTTCTCTGTCGTGCTTTTGAGTCATTTGAAAGACTAGAGATCAATCTAGACTTTAGTTTCACATTTTCGCTCATCACTGCAGAATATTTGCCATGCTGAAAATATTGAAATTAGGTTATCGTACGCTATTATTGGTCCGTTAGTTGTTTTGATTAATTTTGGTCACAATAATTAGCGTAGCTCGTATTTCAATACAAGAAACGTCAAAGTATTGATGTGAGTAGCGTGTGCACTACTAATTTCCGCGAGCGATTTTTAAGGTTTTCGGAATTAACATAAAAATCTTCATTATCCAAACTATAATAGTTGCAATCTACCTAAGTAAAAGAAAGGGACGTGTCGCTCGGATCAGTGAATGAGTCAAGATAAGGATGAATATGGTTGTTCTGAAACCAACAGTAATGATGCATCAAATTTCGCTTTCGCGGAGTTCCTGCGGTCGGTGTTTAACGTCTCCTGATATCGAGTAGAGGTTATCTTGTTCCGTCAAGTTTTCCTCATGCAGTGGTGATTTGGATGTATTTCAAAATCATATTGTATGGATGTATTTTGTGAACATATATTGTATTGTGTGGGTTGTGTCTCGGTCCACGTCTGCCTGCGGTCGGTCGGAAAGGCGCTTGCTGATTGATGCTACTCTTTTGTCGACCAGCGTGGGGTGACCGATTATTGACGTTATCTTATTGTATGATCTATATTGGGTAGGAAGCTTACCTCCTCTGCTGTGTCGGTAGTGTAACGGGAACCGCGGCTCCAATTTTCAAGGTGGGAGTAGGCGGTCCCATTGCCAAAAGTTGGTTACTCCTCTGGAAAATGCTGAACCATCCGTAAGTCACCCGTTTTCTGACTCCCGCGCCAAAACCGGTTCCGACCCGGCGCGCCTGACCCCGGCCAACCCCCACCCCGCCAAAACTAACTATTTATCCCTATCTTATTTCTTCACTGGCATTTCGTGACTTTATATACTAACTGACGATGAGAATTCAGGCGAGGATTAGCAGAATGTGCAAGTTTAAAGTGTCGAAGCGGACTGGCGGTAAAAATATACAAACCATAGCATTTAACGGTTCTACTTGCAAGGCACCTCAGCTATTCAATCGAATGCCGCTAGAAATACGTGAAATAAAACGTGAGTCGCGATTGTCAGCCATAACAAACATCTTGAGGTTCAAAAACCGATTGGACCAATACCTCAACTGTGTTACTTATCATACCTCTAATGAATGGATACCCTCACTGTGAAGACAACTCTAAACTCCAACGCGTCGACGAGCCAGGATTTGACTGGCGAATGTGGCAGCAACATGCAAATGCTGATGTTACTGCAGGAATGGACTATGTCCCCGCAGCTGTGGGTTAGGTGGCAGTTACGCTGCAACCCGCTGTTTAAAGCGAAGATCCTCCAAGTATCCATGTAAGGATCAAAGTAAATTTGTTGAACAATGCTCAATGGAACAATTTTCGTTCCAGATGAAGTTGGCATGAAAATAAATGGTATACCGCACTAAGTGGAATTAAGGTAACATAATTTAGAATACTCACCAGAAGTAGCAAATTTTCTTCAAAATTTCATTAAGTAATATTTTATTACACGACATGCATTGTCGTCACAGGTTCCCTGACTCAAAAAATTATATTCATCTTTAAAGTAACAACACTTTAACAGCAATGCCGACCAACAGAGTGTAATACATCTCACCAATCACTCATGTCAGGTATGTACTTCATTATTTTTTTCAAAATTGTCTCTTATGTGCCTATACCCTGTTTAATACATAATGTGTTTTATCTGTCCCGTGTGCGGTTCTCGAAGAAACGTCCTAACAGCTCAAGCCCAGACTCGAAGCGGGATCAGCTGTGTCAACATTACGTCACGGCCGGATTTAGGCCATCTCATTATCTGATCAACCTGCTATCAACATTACGGCGCTGCAGGACTGCTCTAACAGCACAACAGGCCTTTTACTCGACGTCTGTTCAACCTGGAATCGACATGACGTCGCCGACAGATCAACTAGTACAACAGCAGAGTAGGCCCTCTCAACCATCGTCTTATCAGCCCACTGTCAGTGTCACATTGCAGCAGGACTCTTCATATAGCACAACAGCAGAGCAGGCCCTCACTCGGGGTCTGATCAGCCCACTGTCAACATCACGTCGCCGAAACACTGTTTTGTTCCAGGCCGTGTAAACGGACCATCTCCGGTCAGGGTACTGGAGAGCGGATCACGGAGGAAAGAGAAACAATGAAACAGATGTGGGCGAGTATATTTGGTACCATGTGTACAATATGGATTTACATTAACAACGTTTTTCCTTGAACAAATGCTATGAACTAAACACTACAATATGATGTATGTAGTTTACCACCGTGCGATAGCTCGTTTTTGTACTGCATACGCATCGGAATGTAAAGAGTTTACATGATATGGAAATGGAAACGTACTTTGGCGCTTTGTGCTGCCTTCATAGGTCAGGCGGCGCTATTTTCTGAGACAGTGCTTCATTTGCTTAAAACACGCGAACGTTACAAGTTCTTCCGACGTCTACCTGCCAGAAACGTATAAAAACAACTAATTAATCATAGATACTCACAGTCGTATGAAGGCGTCCATTTAAGATTTTGTAGTCATTGGAATCTTGGTTCTTTTGACGGGAGGGACCACGCGTCACCAAGCGCACTCAATCCTAGCTTTACCACTGTATCACGCCCTACGGGGGATCCTATTATGACTCACGTTGAGGCTCAAATCAATTTATCACTGTGTTCAATTAAACAACTGACTTAATCTTTCTCCGACAGCAGAGCCCTGCGGTCAATATTAGGGCTTCATGACCGATGCTTCATTATAACACAATAAAACATTAGCATTACAAAATGATAGCCATGGACAACTTGCCAAAACTATATTATCAACTGAACTACTACTCCCTTACACTTGAGACATGAATTACATCCGTTACAATTCGCTTTTCATTAAGAGTGTACACACAAAGACAGAACAAAACGGTCTCTGATTCGTTTCCACGCGTCACTGGAGTAATACAGAATACATTTTTGTTTTGTCATTATTTAGTCGAATTTTGGCTTATTATTCAAATCATAAACACACTGAAACTTTCCACATCTTCCACTCTAAGAACTCACTCTTTGTTCAATGCTTTAAGCCACGTCCGTGATTCTACAGAAGTGTATTTATTAAGAAAGTTGTGAGACCACGATGTTGTCACACGTCATTATTTTATGTTATTAATTTCAATCAATTTGGATTCATTAACGCTATCCACTGGATAGGTCATGTAATTTTTTTGTTTCAATTTCTGTAATGTAGCTAATTCTAATTGTATTTATGATAAAGAACTCGGAATATAGTATGTATTAGTATACGTATTGACACCTTTAAACGCATTACAATAGCAATCTATAACATATTACAAGAGATGGCCATCAGTGACATGATGTGTACCAAATTGTTTAACAAATTGACAACATAGTGTGAAAAAATTTCAGTTATTGCCGTAGACGAGAAACATTGATGTTCCACCTGTTTACTACATACTGATGGTCTCCAAAAGATATCTTCCCCTACCCACTGTCTTATTTGTCGACGACACGATCCGACAACTGCGCAGTATAATCTAGTCGCTGATCAGTGCCGTCACCTTCGAAGCAGCTGCGCAGTATAATCTAGTCGTTGATCAATGCCATCACCTTCGAAGCAGCTGCGCAGTATAATCTAGTCGCTGATCAATGTCGTCACCTTCGAAGCAGCTGCGCAGTATAATCTAGTCGCTGAACAATGCCGTCACCTTCGAAGCAGCTGCGCAGTATAATCTAGTCGCTGAACAATGCCATCACCTTCGAAGCAGCTGCGCAGTATAATCTAGTCGCTGAAGAATGCCGTCACCTTCGAAGCAGCTGCGCAGTATAATCTAGTCGCTGAACAATGCCGTCACCTTCGAAGCAGCTGCGCAGTATAATCTAGTCGCTGAACAATGCCGTCACCTTCGATGCAGCTGCGCAGTATAATCTAGTCGCTGAACAATGCCGTCACCTTCGAAGCTGAACAAGTTAGACGCTGGTCGGTTGTTGACAGACTTTATCAACATCGTTCTGCATTCGACATCGAGATACTGACGGCGATCTATGAATAAATTTAAATACTAGTGAAGTAAATTTCGCTGAGATGGATCAATAATGACGTTGTTCGAATAGAACGGGAATGTTGCAAAAGTTGGACAGCTAAGTAGATTCACATGTTGTGAGGGGGTTAGGGTACATGGTGAGGGTGGATTGGATGATGTGGAAATTGGTGAAAAGGGTGATGAAAACGGAGGTGAGTGGACGTAGGACTGGAGGTAGACCGAAGTTTGGATGGACGGTGTGAAGCAGACGTTTGGAGGGAGACATAAGTGTGGAGGAGTAGTAAAAGAGTAATAGTAGTAGTTGCTGCTGTTTTCCACCTGAATACCAACGCGAAGTTAATGCAGACTCCCCGTAGGGCTATTGAAGAGTGGCAAAGTAGGTGCAGCGTAGATTACGAGTAGGTTCAACGCAGATTCCGAGTAGGTTCAGCCTAGGTTCCGAGTAGGTTTAACGTAGATACAGAGTAGGTTTAACGTAGATACAGAGTTGGTTTACTATAGATACAGAATAGGTTTAACGTAGATGCAGAGTAGGTTTAACGCAGATACCGAGTAGATTCAGCGTAGATACAGAGTAGGTTTAACGTAGATACAGAGTAGGTTTAACGTAGATACAGAGTAGGTTTATCGTAGATTCCGAGTAGGTTTAACGTAGATACCGTGTAGGTCTCAGCGCTAGTAATCATGTGGACTGCAATAACAAAACTTTTACTCAAGCATTTTGGGGTGGCAGAGGTGTCTCTGGTCCCAACAGAGCCCGACAAATCCCGGAAGGTCCCCCGAGCTCCCCGGATCCCCTCGACTCAGCTCATCTCGGCTTGTCTCGAATCATTTCGGCCAGTCTCGGCTCGTCGCGACCAACTCGACTCGCCTCAACATGTTTCGACTGATCTCGACGCACCTTGACCAGGCTCGACGCGACACATGCCCTCTGCGCCAGTTATCCGTGGACTGCAATGGTCAACTGTTCTACTCAAGCATTTCACATATACATTTTTATGTGTATGGGTTTTACAGCATAGAGAGGGGAAACACTGGTTTCAGGGTTCGGAGGGGCCTCAAACGGGTCCCAAAGGGCCTCAAGGGTGTCCCAAAGAGCCCCGAAAGGATCCAAGTGGGTCCCCCCAAAATCCTCCTGGTCATCCAAGTCCATCGGGTCCCGCGAGTACCCCTTACTCACGGGTCACCTAGTCTCAGCCAGCCTCGGCTCGTCTCGACTCATCGCCTCGCCAGTCGACTCGTCCGTGTGGAGGAAGCGAGCGAAAATGCAATGGATAGGCTTGAGTGGAGAATGGTTGTGAAAGGATGAGTTTTGACGCTGCCCTGATATGCTTTCTCGCCCTTAGCGTCTCGTTCAAAAACGGGATGAATGTAGGTGCGGATGGGCCCAGCAACTATGATGAAGCAGGTATAAACCAGTAAACGCTGTCGAGACCTGTTGCTGACACTGATCTCTTACCTCACTCCTGTCCCGAAGTGCGTTTTGCGGGGTCCGGGCCGGTCACTTTAAGACTAAAATTGGTTGCGTGTGAGTGCATAAAAAAAGTTAGAGGTGCGCCTGGCTGTTGGACCCCACTGTTTCCGGGGGATTCAGCTTGTATCTGTAAATTTCGGAAATCCCCTCTTCTTGGCTGGAGCGTCGATGCATTAGTGCGGATCAGGGTTGCTACCACCAGGCCTTCTTCTGCTACGATACTCTCCTCGCATTAGGTGGCAAAACACAATTTACCTGAGTGCTTGCAGAAAATATGCGTTGTTTGGTATTTGCTTTTCAGCTATCATCACTCACGCAACACTTAGTGTCCGTGGGGCCGAAAGAGGACAGATCAGTCTACCTTCATCAGCCAAAGTGTTTCTTATTTCAGAAAATAATTCTGCAGCGACAGTATGCTCCTTCGCATGTCATGCTTAGCACGTCGATCGATTACTTTAGTGTTTATCCAGTGGCATATAACTGTTGATAGTTAATATGTGTGGACAATTTGCTTCGCGTCCACCGGCATCAGTTAAGTTTGTTCAAGAAAGGGAATTCCGTGGTCATGTGGCAATAGCAAAATTCATGCGCATTAGTCAGGTTACAGAAGGATAGGTTTGATTTGTAACATTTCGTCTTGTTTGGGGCGTTCTAACCTTCACGGCTATGCCAACTATTTTACGCATTAACATGGATGTTTTTTTAATTGATCTCCGAAAAGGGCACAACACACGAAAAGGCTAGTAGTTCATAGTCGTTGCTTCAACAAATGATTCCAACATTGGTTATTTGCATACCGAATATTTGCGTACTACAAGCTAAGATTTTTGTTGAAACAATACATAATTGCGGATTGGTGTGGTGATTCCGGGAAATGTGTGCTAATAGTAACTGGAGTGTGGTGATTCCGGGAAATGTGTGCTAATAGTTACTGGAGTGTGGTGATACTGGAGTGTGGTGATTCCGGGAAATGTGTGCTAATAGTTACTGGAAAATGTGTGCTTATAGTTACTGGCATCTGAAACTAACATTTTTCTAGATTATTTTAATCTAAACGAATCATCCCAATTTCCCACTATAACCGGTAGTACTAAACCATCCATAACCTACGTTTTTTTGGTGGGGTGGGGGGCACACGACAGGTAGAATGCAACCATGATTTATTAGTGAGTTAAATCTGAATGCATCGCTCCAAGATCCCTGGTCACTCAATTGGCCCGAATATGATAAGTTGGATGGGAAAATTTCAAATGCCAGTAATTTGTTTTATTACTCGTTTACCCTTACAATTAGGGACATATATTAAAACTTTATTGACGTTGAAATCGGAAAAAGTAGTTTTTATGCGTGAATAGATGTTAATAGGTATTATCACGAGGAAAACCAGTCCTATTGTGCAAAAAGGTGACGTCGAATTGGATTTGCTCGAATGCTTTGAGTCAATGGCAGCTAACCCTTCCCGGAAATACATATTAGGTCATATATATATTTGTTTAGATCAAGCAACCCGCATTGAACAGTGATTTCATTTACTCAAGTACTTGATGACCAAGATCACACGCAAAAAAACACTTCAGAAAAGAAACCACCACCAGTAAGCGCGTATGTGATTTCGGTGGCGTCCAAATGACATCAAATCGAAATGGCTGAAAGTCAAACCAACTCCAAGCATACCTCATGATGTCAATCTGAGATGTAGAGTATTACACCATCCTAAGACGGCTATAAACCGTTACATCCACACCAACTGTCACGTTAATAATAACCAATTGAGAGTAATTGATTCTAAGACGGCTATAAACCGTTACATCCGCACCAACTGTCACGTTAATAATAACCAATTGAGAGTAATTGATTCTAAGATGGCTCCAAACCGTTACGTCCGCACTAACTGTCAAGCTAATAATAACCAATTGAGAGTAATTGATCAATGCTATAACGGAGGAAATTATGCAATGCTCGGAGGAACAGCGCGGCAGCAAAAAACATCCTTCGTCTTGGTATGGCTAGCATAAGTTTCAGTGATGAAGCTTAGAACCAATCATCTAATTCTTGATTATGAGATCTTTCTGAAAGAACGCCGTGCCAGCCTCACGACTGCGTGGGGATGAGCTGTTCCAAACACGGTGTAAAAATAGTTTAACCACTGAGAACAACGATGCAGAAGCAGCTACTTCACGAAGTCTCTTTATAGGAGGAGAGGATCTACTCACGAAGAACAATTTTCCGCATTTCATTACCGGGACTGGTTCCCTATCATCAACTCCCATAAAACATCCTGATGGGATGAAATGTGGCAACAGAGTGGACAAAAAATGCTTCCAGTTAAACCCTCAGTCGGAGAATGGGAAACAAAGTTCACCAACAGAAAAGACCAAGTGTTCATCAACCGCTTGTGCACGGGACACACGTGGATAACTCGCAACCACCTGATGGATGTTGCCATAGGACCAAACGCGCCACCTTGCCCCTGTTGACACCAAGTGGCTATCAGCATGTAACACTTGCTGATGGATTGCGACGCACTCTCGGCAGCCCGACGAGTCTACTCACTGACCCAACCTAGCGCCTAAAGCTTATCGCTTTCGGAAAATACACCGGACTATACGAAGCTGTCTGAACCCAAAACACCTGTGCAAGTGAGGTGGCCTCTCCACCCCATTGCGCACAGAAATAACACATTTTACGAAGATACGCATTAACTTTTTACGCTCACGTACGCGCTTGTACGCGAATATGCCACAATTGAAATATGTACTGACTTCATCTTGACATGACTAATATTTTCGCACGCGAGGTCGCGCGAACTCACCTAAATCAACGACGGTCGCGCCCTACGGGGGCTCACGTTGAGGCTCTGGTGGAAATGAGGCTCAAATCAAATCAAGACCCTTACGAAAGTCAAACTGCTAAACAGAAACTGTACAATTCGTTTTAAAGCTCTACATTCAAATGAGCAGTAATCAGTAGTTAATGTACTTTAGACGGAACAAAGGTGATGACGATGGGACAGTAATTTTTTGACTGTGGCGACAGTGAACCATTTTGGCTGACCTATAACACAAAGGGAAACTACCATGCTCTAGCATGACCCTGAACAGTCAATTTATGTGAAATGGTTTAAGGCAGGCCTGGCAAAACAACTAGGATGCAGACACTTGGTCACGTCACTGCTTCGTGTCAAAAATACGAATCAATAGATTTTTCTTCCCTTGCGAGTTCACAAATTAACGGAAATGCTCTTTGCGGTAAGAACGGTGCAATTGCCAATCTAACTCCATACGACATTGGGGGAAAATCTCGGCTATTTCTTCGTTGTATCGTTAATTCTCTAAACAATTGTATACAAAGGAAAACTATTAATTTAAAAAATGTGAGAAAAAAATACAGAGGTTAATAGGGTCCTATGAAACGGGAGATTCCTTCTAATCGACCACATCACACTGAAAGAAAACAACATTATAATTTTCGGAAAATACATTTCTAATAATAAAAATTGTAATAGATACATGAATCCATCTTTCTATCAGACAGGTTACACCTAAGTCAAATACTGGAACACAATATTTAAATGACTGATAAAAACATACTAATAAGGAATAGAAACACTGGTGGTCATCATACTTCTAAAGGTGTATTTTATGGATCGCCTTTTGAGGACCCATGCGGAGACCAACAGCCTTCAGAGAGACAGTTATTGTGCCACAGAGTGCGGGTCCAATAACAATCTCTCAGGAGGCCGTTGCTCTCCGTAGCGGGTCCTGTGTTTGGAGAGAGTAAACGAGAGTATTCTGAGCAGCAAATTGCCAGCTTCGGATCTCGCTCGATTCTTAGGAACGGGCACACTGAATCTCACTGTGCGGCGTGGCAGACTAGTATTCGTGTCCAACAGAATAAAATGTTACATATTGGGCTCCAACAACTGGAACATTGCTCGCGTCAAGGCAATGTGATGCCCAGTCACTAGGTTTATGCAATTGTGGTTCCTAATGTTTCACAAGTCCAGTTTTGATGCTGAGTTTTATCAATTAATTCATATAATGTTTCCAGTGCTCGCAACATTAAATACATAATTTTCATGTACTTTTGACCTGAGTTATTTCGAAATTACGTAACTAGGTTTGTCTCATTTTAACTCGTCCCACGGGGTGTTGGGCTGTTATGGATGTTACTGTCTATTACCCATTGTTTCTAGGCATCACTGGGTGGTTAGGAATCAAGATCTTGTCGCATATTGGTAGGTCCAAATCGAGCTGATTCTGACCAACATCTTGGAAAAATTCGTGTAGGTACGAATGTGCAATAAATCGAACATCAAAATATTCCTGTGCTTTTGTTTTGTGTTTTGTAACATATGTAACTAATCCATTATGTTAGAAACAAGTCTGTGAAGATTGTTATTAATATCGAAATCTTCCCATATTTCTAACAAATTCCCATCCTGATCCAATGAAAAGCTAACACGTTTTTACATTTTTCCTTGCAGCCGGATATCAAGGAACAACACGTGCTCTTCTTGACATGGTGCAAATGCGTATTCATGTGATGCAGCTATTCGTTGCCATGTAGTGTGTCAAAAATCAATAGAATACATCATTGCGTTATTTCCTTGATTTTTTTTTGCGGGAACCTCCCCATGTGCAAGTGGCTAAAAACGTGTGCGGTTTGCGCCGTGTGGGCGGATGTACGGGTGATGAAACGATCGGGTTAAAAAGGCGGTTGCGTGCGCAGAAAAGCTTTCGAGGAGTGGTGGCCTATGACAATTACATGTATGTATGTATAGACATACAGCCGTTTCCCCCTATTAGGGGGGTGGCTAGGTTAGGCAGACACAGAGGGGGGAGGAGCCCAATCTCCCCGCCACAAGACCGCCGTGTCCCTGCCGAGGCTCGAACTCGATAAAAAAGAAAAGTGGTGACGCGTGTGGTAAGGAGAGCAAAAAGGAACGCTGATTCTAGGCGAGGTAGGCGGTTGTGCTCCAGCGCCTTCCTGGAGGGAGGCGTTGTGGAGGGTGTGGCATTGGTATGGAGTGGGTGGAAACTTGGTCTGAACGTTCCATAATTTCAATAATGGCAGCACAGCATTTGTGTCAGAGAGAAAAAAAAACTCATTCTCAAGATGCATCGTGGAATTAAGGTGTTTTACAAAGTTCACCTAAAATCTAGGATACATGATGAATCAAGATTAAAATTGTATTGAATAAGGTTTTTGGTTGCACAGTGAGTTAGAAAGTCCTATGGAGCAAATGAGTACATTCAAGTTCCCGAAAATGCTAAAAACATTTCAAAGACAGGTATTTTGGTCTATGTTTTATAACACTATTGTGCACATGGTCCGGATATATCTACGCTTTGCTATCTTATGTTTAACTTTTTTTGCTGTGTTACACCACAAAAATGCATTCAAGTTACGCATAGAAAATAAAATCTACGGTCACACTACGACATTAGACAAGGACAACAATTATGTTCGGACTCCCTTCCAGTTACCCATAAACACAAGTTCGCGAGTGATCCGTGTATAAAACATTTACAATGAGTGGTCTAAGTCTGACTGAGAGAAGCACTACAGCTCATAAAAAATCAATATGAACAAGACCTGCAGTACTGCACAAGTGAAGAGATACGAAGAATCGCATTAATATACCAGGACTTACTAGTCGTAGGTATAAAAACGTACTGATATATCATATTAAAGTTTGTGCATAGTGAAGACAATGTTCCGAGATTGGTTGATGGGAGTGTCAACCGATTCAACATCGTTTTATATATTACACGACAGAAATATACTACCGCAATCAGAAAAAGAGCTACATGTACAAATGTCGAAATATCATTTACTAATTGCAGTAGTTGTGTTCAAAAGTAGTTAGTATGACTGCGAAACGTGCCCTGTGAAGGATTATAGATAGGGATAAATAGAGTTAGTTTCAGTCTAGGGAGTTTGCGCCCCATATTTTCACGGACGGCCAGAGTCAGGCAGGTGGCCAACGAGTGACTCATTCGGACGGACAGCTTTCAGATTTCATGTGGAATTTATATGTTAATAGGTTATCTAAACAGTCTACATATATAACCTATTAATAGTCTAATAG
>SDVV010013155.1:0-15203 GCA_016164225.1 Gammarus roeselii | reverse complement strand
AAGAAACTATGTTACGGAAAAGAGTCCTGAAAAAATTGAAAAAGATGCCACTTTCTTGGTTGCTATGGTAACCAACATAAACACAAGCTAAATTTGTAACAAAACATTTCTTCGGAAGTCACTAGTGCAGCCGTGAGGAATTGTAACTGCAGACGCTAAAGATGGGAGAGGTGGTAATAGGTGTCTTCAAAGTTCATCGAAATCAAACACTTCTTAGTACATGACTTCACTTGTGAAAACTCCCTGACGAAATGGTAGTAGTCCAAAAGGTAATAATGACCGATGACCCGTTCATAACGAATCCAAACAGCGGAACTCAATGACGAATAGCGAGTGTCGCAACAGAGCAGGGAGGAAGCTTATAATCTTCCTAGGTTCAGAGTTGTTCTGCTACGACGTACTTGCTAAACAACTTAACACTTCCAGACACTTGATCGGTTCCTTGATGAATGTTCTTCAGTTGATAGCTTCTCCGTGATGATGATGAGTAGCATATGTTCCTTCCTTATATATATATATCTATATAAATATTTAATAGAAACGATTCGGTTCCTTTTTACTTTCCTTTTTTATAATAACATTTTAGTCGGTAACGTTTTGACTGACTATAGACTTCACAATATGTAGCGAGGAGTTTGTACTCGCCTATAACTCACACAGGATACCGTGTGCTGCTAATAGGCGATTTATAAAAATGACGTCAATTTGTATTAGAATGTCTAATGTTTTTTATTTCGTTCGCCGAAACTCTCCATTCTCCGAGGGTGAATTAAGTTTCATATCGCGTAAATACGGTGAATTTCATAACATGGCTAGACGACGAGTAATGTTTTGTATCATTTAACTGAACTGTGAGGAGATTGAAGCAGGTCGCTTCTGAGTACACGAAACCTGCGACAGATTGCTGTGCAATTTCAGTTCGAAGATGTCGTGTTGTTGTTAAACTGCCTGCTCCGGATCAGCTGAACTTGAGTTTCGAAGGGCGTTTGAATGATATGCTGACTGAAGTGAAAGTTTTGAGGGTCCACTTGAGTGCAAACTCATTCTCAAATTATCGAAAGCACCAAAGTTGTAGAGATTCGATTCTACTAAAGAAAAATTGTTTGTATTAGGACAAACCCCAAACAGGCTGACTGATCGACCTTGAATCCCAGCCAAAACACGCGAGTTGGTCGCAACGAGGCAGGCACTTGGGGAAATAGTATTTGTTTGAGTAGGGATTGTGGACGTTCGATGTCTTTTTTTTCGTTCAGTTTCTTGGATTGGTCGTTGGAGATGTATACCTCAACCGGTTGGCCTCCAGTGAACATCACACATCTCGGCGTACGAATTGATTCCAGCAAGGTGGAGCAATTGTCATGCAACAGCACCTTGCTTGGTATTCTTGCAGTCGAAGATCGGCGTTTGAGTCATCTCTCGAAATACGTAGCAGCAATTGCTCCCGAATTCATCTCAACTTTCACCTCTAAATATCACATTTTTAATTCAAGAAAAAATGCGTGCGAATGAGATTAAACCACGAACAATTTTATAATGTCAATAGCATGCCGTAAACGTTGTACCCAACGTCTGAAACCACAACTGAGGCAGACCACGAGGACTTAGTGTATGGAAGCAAAGGGAAGGTTGAATGAATGTGCGATTTGATGTTTGAGAGGTTTGACTGGACTGGAGTAGATGGATATGTCCAGTAATGACGATGTGCGCACGAGAATGGGCATGGGAAGAAAGTTGATGGACAAAGGTAATTCACAAGTCCTGGGGTGTTTCGAACTTTTTGAGGGAGGATTGAAGTGATTTGGATGAAGATGGTGATGTGAGCAGAGGTGGTTGTACATATTCTGTGAGGAAGACTGAGGTAACAGTAAATAGAATGCCTGAAGTTTAGGCATTGGTGAGGAGCGACATAAATGTGGAGCAAGCGCGAGATATTGCAAAGAATAGGCTTGAATAGAGGAAGATGAGAATTTGTTGTGTCTGACGTGGTCCTGGCAATCTTTCCTGCTCTTTGCTGTCTCGTTGAGAAGCTGGATGGAAAGGGTGGGGTTGGGCTGGCATGTAGGACGAGGTGTGGGTAAAACGATTAAGGTGCCACGTCCGTGCGCTGACACTGAACTAAGAGCTCAATCATTTCCCGGAGTGAGTGTACGATCTACGATTTGGCGCGTAGGTGATCGTGTGGAGAGGAGTATGAGGGGCTTCTTGCCATCGACCACTCTTCTTCTTTCTATCATTTACATATTTTGAAAAGGAGCCAGAAGTTGATTACAAAAATGTCATACACATACGCTCTGCCTACATGACTCGTAATAGGAGTCCATTAGCGTGAACGGTAGCAATCTTATACAGAGTCCCTGATATATAAAGTTACAATAGGAATATGCAGGCTCAATTTTTTCCGGAGTCGTTACTGCAATGACCCATTGAATTACGCCGGTACCCAGCCAGCTCACAATCCATTCATTCGGGCCGTTACTGGAGACGTTATCACCGCCCACACAAGCCGCATGCCGTCAAGTGCAAGTAATGTGTTTCCGGCGGTGGCAGTCGGTACTGTGGATAGCTTGGTTGTCTCAGGGCAGCTTTTTGAGGGTGCGACGGTGGAGACCGCGAATTTAATTTGATGGTCTCAGAACAACCATCGCATGGTGCGACGGTCGTTCCAGCGCATTCTGTTTGTAGTCTCAATAGCCGCAGCGTCAGTCTTAATGAACCTTCCCTGTTAAAGAAATTGAAAATGTGGAGATTCGATTTTGTAATGCAGTACAACACTTGCCTCTTGTTCATTTCTGTTACAGATGAAAAATATTTGTAAATTATAATTGACATTAAGTAGGAAAATTAGTTAGAGAAAAAAAAATGTCTCGGTTCCCAAGGGTTAAAGTGAAAAAAGATACCAATTCAACTAGAGCAATGAAAAATTATCAGTGTCATCAATCGGATGTGTAGGGCCAATAATGACGATGTTATAATTAGAACGGGGATGGTGAGGAAGTTGGCTGACTGAGCATATCGTCTGAGGTTGTTCGGTCACACGGAGAGGGTTTTGATGGGAGTTTGTTGAAAAGGGCGATACAAGCAAACGGAAGTGATTGGGCGTAGGCATAGAGATAGACCGACGTATGGGGATTTATGGCGAGAGGTAGGCTTGCGGAGGAGAGACCTCGGTGTGATGGCTGCGAGAGAGCGTGCAATGGATCGGCGGGCTTGGAGAATTATTGAAATGGATCAGTGCTGACGCCGACGTGATTGATTTTGGAAAAGAGACACGATTCGATGAATCACATGAAGTCACTGTTATATTTAGTTTAGAAATCATCAACTCGCTGTGTTCAGCTCCGTACTATTTTGGAGGACTTCAACCGTCGCCTCAACTATGTTACCGTCCACCATACATCAAATGAGATAAGATAGGGATAAAATTTACAAATGTATTAGTAAACAAGAACCATCATCACATGACAATCATGGGTGAGGCATCCACTACACCTAGAAGTTCATGCACCACAAACACCAGGAGGGCCACGGTTTGCTATTAGCAGTGACTGCGCATTCATATGGTCAAATAAGGAAAAACGATCCTCTGTCAACGAGGTGAAGGAGGGAATGATCGTAACTTGACAAGGACATGATACAGGGCGAGAGAGTTCTGATGCCAGCAAGGAAGCGGAGAGGGAACGAGCAGAATAATAATTGTTGGTCCACCTTTTTAAAGAGACAATCAATTTGCTGTGGAGAAATGGAACACTAGTTACATCGTCTACGGGAGGAGTGAACGAGGGCGGTAAAGGGGCTGTTACGCGCTGACCGGAAACACAGCTGATAGTCTGCAATAAATTATGACATCACAATCATAATACACTACCGTGTACCGTCGCCAGACAAAGTTCAGCGACGTTGAAATCAATAAATCTGATTTTTATTGAATTGTGGCGATTTGGTGAAGTTGAATCGCAGCGCCAATGAGTATAAGCCCGCCCTGATAGGGACGCATTTTCCCTCGAAGGAATCGGAAAGTACATTAACAATGTCAAGTCCCATTTAAGTAATTATTTATGGTTTGGTGCTCAGAAAAAATATACCGTCATTGTAACTTCACTCTGTGGTGCCTCCTCCGGAAAATGAGTGCGTTCTCATTGACTGCTTCCAATACATAAGTTCACATCGATTCTCAGGCATCTTATCAATATTGATAGTCAGAATTCAAAAATATTCATTTGTTTTCCACTTTTCTGTAAGACATGACTCATTCAACGTATTCAAATAATCAAATCCTATTTTCTTTCAGAAACATCCATAAAAATTTACTTAACAGTTGTTTGTCTACAATGGGACCAGATATTGTAACTCTGACCACACAAATGTACAAGTATACAGGGCGTTGAAATTTAGGTCTGTGTCATCCATTTCTGAAGGTTTCACCGGTAACCCTCTAAAAGAAACCACTCGAGTCATTCCCTTATGTGTATCAGAATCCTGTCTACGTTTTCATTATCCCATCTATATGAGTTTCCATTCTTGCGCTTCTATCGTTGATGCAAGTGTAGGCATAGCATCTATTGAGCGCACCGGAGGAAGAAGCTCATTGTTGACAGGGTGATGATGGCAGACTCGGCCACCGGCTGCTCAGTAATGGCACCAAGCGAATACTAAATAGCGGGTGGGCGGTGAGAGGCGGCCGGAATAGAAAAAATGTGTTAGAATTCCAGGAACATTCGTCCAGTGGAATATAGTGCAACTGTAGAACACATGTTAACAGTCTAGCAGCATTTTGCAGCGCCTACAAAATTCTACCTGACTTTTTAACAGTAAAGGGTCATAGTGAGCGTCCAGCAGCAACACCCTCTCATTTGTTATGAGTATAGGGCATATACAGTGCAATGCCAGCGATAACTCCACCAGACTTGTTAACAACTACGGTTATAGTACAACTCCAGCGACAACACCACCCCTTCGTTAACAGTTAATGGCATGGTACACCTCCACTGACCACTAAACCTCACTTGTTAACTGTCAGTGGCATCCCAGTCAGCCTTTACCTCCGAATTTTCACTGGATCAAGGTTGGCGTACTCCATGTCTGTCAATAATAACACGATGCTGAATTTGTGAATTGTTTACACATAAACACTGGCGGTTTTATAACTATATATATATTTATTTACACTTTGAATACCGCATGAGTGCAAGTGGAGAATTTGATCGTAAGGAGAGGTTTCCGGGAGCAGGTGTGTGGCGATATGCCACCGGACTGCTTGTCGGACTCAGACAACGCGTCATCTGTGCCAACATACCGTCCTCACTTACCACCCCATATTCGTGTGAAGTGGAACGTTGTCTTTGAGTTACAAAAAAATATTCACCCTTTACCCCTTATGAAAAACTTTCGTAAGTTGTTCAACACATGATGGATTCATTTACACCCCAGTGGTCTCAGTAAATATTTCCACTAAGTTGGGCCGTGGGTTCAACGCCCTCAGGAGACCCTCCATGATGACGCAAGCTGCCGAGTTAATGCAGATCAGGTCGGTCCGGATGTTTTTCGGTCCGGATGACCAAAGCAAGAATAGCCCCCCAGACCCCAGCATCAGGATAGAGGACATTCAGTTCGAAGAAGTGGCCCTTGTTTAACAGACACCAAGCTGCCAGCTTATAGGGCGGTGACCTTCCGGGCATTGACTCCTCGTCCGTATTTACCAATAGGTTTTGTAGGATTCCTCTTCCCCCGGAGTTATTTGTTCAAGTAGAGTTAAGAATTTCCTTTATTAATATTTAGGTTGTCTAAAAAGCCCGATAACCCCAAGTGTTTTGCTTGAATGACACGGGTGCGTTTTCCAAGTTAGTTAGGATTTACCGACGCAAACACTTTGTTAACTTGTTTGTGATCAAGATGCTTGGTTTACGCAATATTGCATGGACATAAAATAAAGATCGTGTGTCCGCCCAGGACCTGGACTGACGTCAACGTAAGCCAATAAAATTCCGAGGACCCGGCGCCTCGAGAGACTTTGAGCTCAGCTTCAAATGTGAGCGCTACTTACGTCGATTTTCCTTCTCATGCCTCCGTTAGTCAGTAGCCTCGAGGAACAATCCTTCTCCACAGGTCGCAACAGGACACTGGTTGCATCTTGGATATAATATTTATCATAGCCCCGCCCACGCTTCCGACTTCGGAACTACCTCTGTCCCGTCACATGTGTTAATTGCCGGGTGAGCTATACTGGACTTTAGTGATTCTGGTTAGACTAATGTTAGAGTTTTCTCTTTAGGATGAAGACGAATAAATTATCATAACCTGTTCAACGGATCTATATATTTATATACATATATTTTTGTTTTGGGATTGTATAAACCTTGTCTGGAGTAGTGTCCATTTCTCATATTGATTCGTATAGTATATTTGTAGCAATAAGTAGAAGTAATTGGTGAGCGTTAATTTTTCTAGAAATTTCAGGGGACAAGCAAAGTGTCCCTAGTGTCGTTCTTTTTCCTTGATATATAAGATTGTTTGGAAGTATTGTATAATTAATCCTTCACAAGAGAGTGAAACGTAGACGTCTGGAAGATATCCCTTGGTTTTATTTCACTTGATTCAACACTCCGCGCGTGGAGTAGAAGGGTTGAGAAGATTTGGAGGTTGCTCTCTTCGCCCCACGCTCGTCGAATCCGAACTCAGATGGCCCCTAGTATTTGCGCGTTTATTATTGTTCACTTGAATACACAGTAAATACCTCGGGCGTAACCACACAAATGGTGCCCCGCATGAAAGAAGTGAAATGAAAGGAAGTCACTCTCCTCAGATGTCAATGATGCAGTAGGTCATTTTTAATATAAGCGTTACTTCCGGAGTCGTGAGAAGCAGAGGATTTCGAAATTTTGTTATGTCAATGTAGCCACAGAAGTGGCCAATCGAATACCATTTTCACTCTCTACTAGCTCTTCCTACCGCAAAAAAATTGATGTTAGCGTTCCCCGAGGCAGCAAAATGTTTAGACATACTAACTGACAAATGACGGAGAGAAGAGGCAAGATTTCTTTAATTTTAATTGTAATGTGAACTTTTCCGTTGATTGAGAAGTTTAGGAGAAGGGAAGAGAAAGTACCAACGAGTAAACAGTAAGAATAGAACGTCCTTTTTTTAGAATATTTGCCACGGAACGCATTCAGGCTAGTAAAGGCTTCTGCAACTCGCCAGCATAGGAACAGGCGACAGTGCATGATATTTGTGATTTTTTTCTGTATTCAATTTAATAGTGTGTGTTCAACTAGACGCAACCGCGCAGCGCGCGTTCACAGTGGAACTGTGACAGGACAGTGTGAAATATTTGAAACGAAAACAGTGTGAAATATTTGAAACGAAACAGTGTGAAATATTTGAAATGAATATAGTGTAAGCATAACTTAGATGAGTAAAGTGTGAAATATTTGAAAAAGGAAGCATGCTACTGGTAGAAAGTTTCTAAAGATACTGCTATATTAAATAAGAAATTGATGGAAGACAGGCTTAGGGTATTTCTGGAGTCACTGTTTAGGGAAGAGCTAATTACTGATTCACCTGACCAATTGCGACAGACCGGACGATTGCCAAGGAGGCAGAGACAGGACAGTGTGAATGATTCGAAACGAAAACAGTGTGATATATTTTAAACGAAAGCAGTGTGAAATACTTTAAATGAGAATAGTGTGAACATAACTTAAATTTGGCAAGTGTGAAATATTTGAAAAATGAAGCATACTACTGGTAGTTACTTTGTTATGGTGTGACGGCGCCGGCATTTGCTTAAGCAATTAGGGAACAGTGCTGCTATGTTAATTGTGTAAGCAATTGATGGAAGACAGGCTTAGGGTGTGAAACATAGACTGCGTCGTGATAGAGAAGTCGCCATGAGGGACCAACCTCAAATTACTCACGTCCTGAGCGATCGGCTATCGAAATTCGTTGAGATGAAAACACCAGAAGATTACAATTGGCACTCTGGGCCTTCAATTGAATGTCACATCCGATAACTTGAGACGTTTTGCCAGGTCAATCATCTGACAGATGGTAGCAGGAAAAACAAATATCTCTGGTTGAACATTCAACTCAGATTTGGACATGTCAGGGCCAGCTTGCAAAAATTCGATACCCTGCAGCAGAATTGCTGGGTGTCAAAAGGACGATTATGAGGCCTTGATAAAAAACTTATCAAACGTCACCGCAACTGTCCTTGAAAACCGTTGCTGGGCAGAGTTGCTGGCAGTGAACATCATCCCTGTGAAAGATGCCCCAGCGCGCTACCATGCTTCGCTCCTCGAGGCAGTTAAGTACTTTGTATTTTTGCATGCCCAAAATTTCACGCCGGGGCAGGCCAAGGCTCGCGGAACGCGGTGCTGGTCGACGTCTTGTACATTTTGATGATGTTGCCTCGGTAGACTGAATCTGTGTATGACAAGACGATGAAGGACGCGACTGAAACGACATCAACAATTACTTTGACTGAGATAGTAATAGACAAGATCGGTAGTACGGCTGGTAAGGTACATATAGAATTTTTGGCTGGTAAGGTTTTTTATAGAACTTTTACAGTACGGGATGTCCTGAGATAGACCCTGCAAGAAAAAGGTAGAGAAATTGGGATTGGATCGAAGGCAGATTAAAGTTCACGGCATGAACTCCATTCTGCAGAGTCCAGGTAGTGGTTTTGAGACGAGAGGTGGGAGCAGTAGTATAATGTACAATCCCTATCGTCATGTGGCAAGTGATCGTGACTACGGCGCACGTGGTAGTTCATCTCGAGGTGTGCCTCGAAGAGGAGGCTACACTCGAAGAGGGGTTGGCGGTATGCCCACCAAAATGAACGTAGTGGTGATGAGTGTGCAAGTATGGACCCAGAAAACATGTGTGTGAATCTAGTCCCCTATGAGGGTGAACTAGAAGAAGGCCACAAGATTAACCATGTAGAGGTCTGAGGGAAGAGGTGCCCCCGCAGCAAAGGCAAGTGCCACCAACAGGCTGAATGCCAAAACGAGATTAATCAGTTCGTGGAGTGTTTCCACAATGCCCGGTCGGGACATTTCGCTTCGGGGTGTATCTATAAAAACAAACGTGGTAGTGTGAGATAAGGAAGGCAGCCCCCTTTTCAAGGAGGCTCGGCACAATCAAAGCCCAGTTAGCCCATACGATACCTGTGTCTGTGTGGTCGCGTACGACGCAAACCGTAGCCCCACACAAATTGAAGAACGACATTTCGAGAATGCTCGTGGAGTCTGAGCGGCGGGATTGCTCGCCCTGTCATCCAACGTGTCAACATGTACGACTCCGAATGATTCTACGAGACCAATTAGAGTTGACGAGCTCGACAACTCCGGGAATGAAGGCGAGACTGTGGCTGAGTCGTCGTGTGGTGAGGCATGCGTGCTGCACGATCAGTTTAATGCTGCAAGGGAGGTTGAAGGTCGAGAGGACCACCTCCTGTAAGTAAATCGTGAAGTTGCTTACAGTAATTCATGTGAGAGTGAGGGACTCAAGGTACCTGCTGTTGGCATGATTGTCAATTGTTATCGTGTACAAGGTTTGTTGGACACTGGTGCATGACGTACGATAGTCAAGAGTGGTATCCTAAAGAAGGCGACTGGACCTTGGAATGATTGAAAGTCAAGAGTGAAGGATTTCAACGGACAAAGTATTCCCATTTTAGGCTCCCGAAATGTTTAGATTACCATTAATAGTAAGGATTCTGGTCCCTCCGATTCCCGTGTAAAACCTCCTGTTACCTCAATGCACACAGTCGGTGCTCATCCAACAACGCCCATGCCCATACCAATTATCGATTGGAACCGATCTGTTGACTAAACAGCATGCTAAAATTGATTTCTCAAGTCGAATTATGACTTTGGACATTAACCACAGACGATGCCACATTCATATCTAAGTCTCGGAAGAGAATCGTAACACTCATACAACATGCAGCACTAGCGAAATACCTAAATTCATTAGGACAGACACCACTATTTCTCAATTCTGGTTGAACCATACGAGATTAAACCAGAGCTGACGGTCCATACAGTGGACACCTTTGAAGTAGGACCGTTAGAGCAACGCCGGGTTCACGTCTACACAAAAATTCCGGACACTGTTCACCGCGATTCTGCGGATTACGCACTGTTGGTGCCGTGCGCATAAAGGAAAATTAGAGAAGGCTCCATCCCACTGCTACTACTTAACGTGTCCCCTATGGACCTGACAATCTTGAAAATAACGAGATTAGCCCCACTGTCGCCCCTCAGAGACTTAGAGTATGGTCGGACTGGGATGACTCTTGGTTCCTGCATGCACGAGTTGAATTCCATCCGAGAAACAAAGTCAAGGCACGAGCGGGAGGCAACTGCATGCAAACCGCCCGACATTAGTGAACTTTTACCAAAATTACCAGAAGAAATAGATACTCCCGCCGATGCAGAAGTGAAGACGAATCTAATCAAGCTGCTCAACGAATATCGAGATGTAATAACGAAGAAAGGCGAGCATTTAGGGAGAACCACAGTAATGGAACACTATTCCTACTGACCCAGATGCAGGGATCGTGTATCAAAAGCAATACCCTCTTCCAATTAGACACGCTCGTCGTTGATTTGCTAGACCGAGGAGTCATAGCACCATCGGATAGTTCATGGAATTCTCCGGTGATCCTCATAAGAAAAAAAAGAGTACTTTGCATCCAGTAGTTGATTGTAGACAGTTGAATCGTTGTTCGGCCCCTCGTAGGCTACCGATTCCTAAGATTCCGGAACTGCTGCTCTCCTTAGCCAACACGAAGTATTTTTCCTAATTGGATGTGGAAAGCGCCATCTGGCTGCTGCCAATCGTAGAAAAGGCAGAATTTGACACGCTCGTCGATTATATGCTAAACCGCGGGAGGAGTCATTGTACCATGGGATAGTTCATGGAATTTTTCAGTGATCTTCGTAAGAAAAAATAATGGTACATCGCGCCTAGTGGTTGATTATAGACCGCTGAATCATCCTTCTGCCTCTCGTAGGCTTCAGATTCCTAGGATTCCGGAATTGCTGCTCTCCCTGCAGTATTTTTCATCCATGGATCTGAAAAGTGCCATCTGACAACTGCCAATCGTGGAAAAGGGCCAACAAAAGACCACTATTATTACTCGGAAGGGTTATCATCACTTCAAGATGTTATCCTTTGGTTTATTTTCTGCTCCGGGGAGCTTTTGCAAGTGTATCGCTCTGGCGTTGGGCGAAGCACTCGGTGTGCACGCACTGGCTTACCTGAACGATATCATCATGACGTCCCCGACATTGGATGCGCATTTGACATCATTGGAAAAAAAATCTCCAGAAGCTGCGCGCTGCAACAATGCGCGTGAAATTGTTCAAGTGCAAATTTTTGAAACCTTTGAATAAATTCTTGGAACACGTGGTCAATCCTGAAGGCATACCAATGCTTCCCGGTCATGTAGAAGTAATCAAGACCTAACCAGCACCTACCAATGCAGATCAAATCCGCTCGTTTCTGGGCTTGATGAGCTATTTTTGAGGGTTCGTGACAGAATTTTTGCGCATCGCGGATCCATTGAATAAACTACTGAAGAAACAGCGGATGTTTGAGTAGCAAGAAGAACAACAACACGCCATGCAGAAGTTGAAGGAATGTCTGATGAACGCCCCGGGGCTTAGTTATCCAAATTTTGATGCCCCTTTTTACGTGTTCACGGACGCTTCCAACGTAGAACTGGGAGTAGTGTTTATGCAACCAGATGCCGACAATGAGCTACATCCGATTTCGTTCGCTTCAAGATCGTTATCCGACGGGAAACGTCGATACTCGGCAACCAAACGGAATACCCTGACCATCTTATGGGCGTCGACAAATTATCGCTACTTGGTGTATGGTTATCCCATCACAATATTAACGGACCCCCGTCCGATGTTTCATTTTTTCAGAAAATGTCTACCAGAAGGAGCCTTGGTCCGATGGGCTATACTCACTCATGAGTACGACCCCAGGGTAATCTACGTAAAAGGTTAGTCAAATAACCTGACGTAGGCGTTGTCTAGGACTCCGTATAGTCTGCCCCTTCTACAATAAGCGGGTGATGACCTGAAGGATGTGGCTAAAGAAGAAGAGAAGGAAAAGGCGCCTTCATATATTGCAAATATTAGAGAATCCAAGCTATTGCCTAAAGTGCTAAACTACCGAGAACCCGTATTAGCCTGGTCGATCGAGGAGCTCATCATGGAACAGAAAAAGGACTCGCATTTAGCGGAATTTTTAAATTATTTAACGGAGAATACACCACATTCACCAAAGCACGACCCCCCAAAAGATCTCACAGATTTTATCATCAGTTCGGGTTTTTTAAACAAGCGAATAACCACCCAAAAATGCGGAGAGGAGGTAACTTACTGGACAGTTGTTGTCCCACAAACTCTGATCTGTCGAGCAGTACTGACTGCTCTGCCATGAAACCTTCGAGTTCGGACACCTTGGAGGGGCCCGAACACTAGTAAAACTCAATACCAACTTCTATTTCGACAACATGACCACTTTGGCCACCGGAATGATTAAATGCCGTGAGGAGTGCCAGCGGTACAATAATTTGCTTGGAACGATAACTAAATAACGGATAAGTAGGTCAATGAATGTGATGATGTAAGAACACCAATCAGAACCTATCCACTACCACACAAATCATTTCAAGAAAAAAACATGGACATCATGGGACCTCTCCAAATGACGACATCCGAAAATAAATACATCATCACATTCATTGACCTACTTATACGTTATCTAGTTATCGTTCCAATCACTCGTAGAATTTCTCGAACCGTTGCACGTGCTCTGAGAAAACAGCTGTTCGCTCATAACGGAGAAAACTCACGTATTATCTCCGACAATGCGTTGGAGTTTGTCAGCGAAGTAATAAGGCACTTGTGCAGTCACTTTCATGTTTCGCAAGTGAATATCACACCCTACCGGGCTGCAGCAAATGGTACAGTGGAAAACATAAATTCCTCAATTGGCAACTTACTACGCATATATACCGGCGAGTTTTCCCCGGAACGGGATACATTCCTCCCCGAAGTCATGATCGCCATAAATACAGCCTTCAACATTACCATAGGAGACAACCCACATTACGTCCTGTTTGGCTACGACCGAAATCACGTTGTGTTGAGGGACGGCCCAGAGCTGTTCGAGCCCCTGTACAATTTCCAAAACCTATCTGGAATCAGAGCCAAGCAAGCCAAACTTGCCCATAAAATTGTGCGCGATCGAATGTATCATGAACTACTCATATACCAACAAAAACACAGTCTGCACACTAAAGACCGGGAGAAACTTGTTCTCAACTCAGCGGGCTTACGCCCAATGCCCTCCTAAACCGACAGAATACCCAAAGATGAGTCCTCGTTGGGATGGACCTTTTTTATAGCCCGCAAAATACTCATCTTAAAATTACACCAAACAACACGTCATATCGACAAGACTCGTAAAGTACAATTGGATGATATCCGGCCATGTTACCCCCCCCCCCATGTACATAAATTCGGAAACGGGAGGACTTTGAAGCCTCCAGAGGTTACGAGTGATTGGACGAACCAGTCATGGCATGCGACAGCGATGAGGATGAAACGGAGTCACCCGCTGGTCGAATTGCATGGATTGTGCCCGAAGTGCCGACGGTTCAAGCCCCAGTAAGGCCGCCGCCGGCTAGTGAGCCTGTTGTCACGCGATCAATACATATTCCCGATACCGAACATGTTTCGCTCCACTGAGGAAACTTATACGCTTGACAAATGTATCTAGCACCATGTATACCTAATTTTAAGAATTATTGTTGGTTTCAATGAGGAATATAAGGAAGAAAAAAATAAAGTCCTATAACTAGGTTTTCCGCCCCTAGGAGCGATGATCGTCGTGCGCCTTGCTCTTCTGGTGCTCCTTGTGCTGCTCCCCCATTGGGCATCTCTTGCTCCAAAACGGGGAAGTACAGAGGATGTTGGTGACCCGCCAGGCTTGCCTGTCAATGGAGTCATCAAAGAAAACAACGGGACTGTAACTTTTGAGCAGGGACAACTGATCGTGCGATTGGAATACACATCCAAACCTGTCAGTCTGTTTTATCAGGCCGACCAACTGGTACAGATATTTGGCACCGTGTCACTGTCTAACGCCCAGCAAGCGGCGATCATGGATACTGTGTATGCTATGTCGTACTACTTCCGCATGCTCATGGCACGTTCAGGTGAGGCAGTTATGCGCCGTATCAACTATCTATCTGCCCGAGAAATGGAACAGGACTGGAGGCGTAAGCTAGCTCGAATGATGGCGCTCATGAGGAATGCGACGAGGATCAGGGAAGCAAAGCGCTCGGCGATGCTGAAAGATTCACGCAATAACTCCGAACTGGTTGGACATTATGTATTAATACTGGTTGGATGTATTAATACATAGTGGATGTGTCATCGACCGTGACAACAGTCCGCCACCTCTACACCATAGGTGGCGTCACTCCTGTTGCAACGGTACTGCTGGTGGTAACTGTGGGATACTTAGGATGCAAGTTGCAAAGTCGTCTCGAGCGGTGCAGGTCAACTGTAGAGATTGCGCCACCTACACTGCATCCTTTGCTCCGTACAGACCCCATGATGCAACCAGTATTTCCACTCCAGTCAGTTCCTAGTCTTGTCTGTTTCCTGCCACCCCGATTGATTGCGCCACGTAAGCCATTGAGAGCAGTTCTGACCACACCGTTTTTCTGCCCCGCAGATAGCGCGGTGCCGGTGACTAATCACGAAGGTGCGACAGTGGAGACACCCACCCACGGCTGCTGGTGAGACGGCTCACCCGGTAAGATCTCGAGAAATGAGCACTCAACCCCCCACGCGGATCAGAATATCCAACCCAGATGTCCCGGCCTTGGGTGTGGTTGCCGGCAGACGAAGCGCACGTCCCGTTGGTGCACCAGGCACAATGCAGGGGCCAAGGACCTCGAACTCCGCAGCGCCTGGCATGTTTACGGACCGAGGTGGGTCAGACACTGTGCCGGGGCATCCAGGCCTCAAAGCTACTACGTCACAGTGGATGCCTACGAGGACGGGGCCGACATCGGCGCCTCGTCCACCGTCTGACCTGAATTTCGGTGACCGGAACGACTTCGAGTCACCCATCCGATACGACCCGAAGACGTGTCCGGAGGGTGG
>SDVV010013154.1:0-15204 GCA_016164225.1 Gammarus roeselii | reverse complement strand
TCTCCTCTCTTGCTCATCTCCTCTCTTGCTCATTTCCTCTCTTGCTCATCTCCTCTCTTGCTCATCTCCTCTCTTGCTCATCTCCTCTCTTGCTCATCTCCTCTCTTGCTCATCTCCTCTCTTGCTCATCTCCTCTCTTGCCCATCTCCTCTCTTGCCCATCTCCTCTCTTGCCCATCTCCTCTCTTGCTCATCTCCTCTCTTGCTCATCTCCTCTCTTGCTCATTTCCTCTCTTGCTCATCTCCTCTCTTGCTCATCTCCTCTACCCCTTCCCACTCGCCATTGGATAAAAGGGAAAATTCTCGATTTCTGTCAGCGAGCTCGAATGTGGCCGAACGTGTCCAGATTACTTCTGTCACATCACTAAATATCAAGTCATCAACACAAACAGTGATCACAACTATTGCATCCTATTGTCCATAACAATTTATATCAGAATTCATTTTATATTTTTTATGTTTCAGCCATAGTCTTTCTTAGCCATGTACAATACTGACTGCATGTCTTCTCAACTTGTAGCTTGCATGTTGGCTGCTTGAACCAGTTCCAGTCATCTCGACTGCATTCAGTCTCAATTGAGAGCAATTTTTGGTTCTCATTTCGCTTTGACTGGAAATGAAGTTGAATTTGTTTGTTTTTCCTGCAGCGCTCATTATTTTCTCACAGAAGTTGAAAAGAATCTTGTTACGTGGATATTAAGCTTTTATCGAAACTGTTATTTATGGCGTTGCATTGACTGTGGCTGCAGCTTGTAGTATGTTTTTGGCTACGTGTTCCTATTAGTAAGTTTTTCATGGCGGTGTACCTAGTAGTATGTTTTGACTACGGATGTGCCTAGTAGTAAGTTTTTGACTACAGGTGCTCTTAGTAGTATGTTTTTGACTACGGGTGTGCCTAGTAGTATGTTTTTGACCACTACGGTTCCTTGTAGTATGCTTTTGACTTCGGGTGTGCCTAGTAGTATGTTTTTGACCAGTACTGTTCCTTGTAGTATGCTTTTGACAACGGGTGGGCCTAGTAGTATGTTTTTGACCTCTACTGTTTCTTGTAGTATGCTTTCGACTACGGGTGTACCTAGTATTAAATTTTTGATGGCGGTGTACCTTGTAGTATGTTGTTGGCTACGGGTGTACCTAGAAGTATGTTTTGACTACAGGTGTACCTAGTAGAATGTTTTGACTACGGGTGTACCTAGTAGAATGTTTTGACTACGGGTGTACCTAGTAGAATGTTTTGACTACGGGTGTACCTAGTCGAATGTTTTAACTACGGGTGTGCCTAGTAGTATGTTTTTGACTACAGGTGTGCCTAGTAGTATGTTTTTGACCACGGGCTGTAGTAGTAGTAGTAATAGTTTGTTTCTCACCACCTGCACTGGTAAACAGAGATCCTAATCATATTTCACACTCATCCCTGAGATTACGTACTTACCAAACAATATTTCAGGAAGTACAGACTAAACCTGGTAAAAGATATACAGTCGGATTTTGAGCTCATTCTGGTTCTTCCTTCCATTCATCACTGTTAGTTCTTCCTTCCATTCATCACTGTTAGTTCTACCTTCAATTCATCACTGTTAGTTCTACCTTCCATTCATCACTGTTAGTTCTACCTTCTATTCATCACTGTTAGTTCTACCTTCCATTCATCACTGTTAGTTCTACCTTCCATTCATCACTGTTAGTTCTACCTTCCATTCATCACTGTTAGTTCTACCTTCAATTCATCACTGTTAGTTCTACCTTCCATTCATCACTGTTAGTTCTACCTTCCATTCATCACTGTTAGTTCTACCTTCCATTCATCACTGTTAGTTCTACCTTCCATTCATCACTGTTATGTTGAGTGTTTGATTACCCAAGTACTAATTAGGTGTGGGTTATCGTTGGACCAGTTTAGTGTCAGCGTGTGCGTACTAGGGTACGCAAGCGTGTACTGTGTGTTCTCTGGCTAGTCAAGTAATCCACACACGTGCGTCGTAGGCTCCTCGTTGACACGTGTGTTGTAACCTCATCATTGAGAAGTGAGTCGTAGCCTCATCATTGACACATATGTCGTAGCCTCATCATTGAGACGTGTGTCGTAGCCTCATCATCGACACGTGTGTCGTAGCCTCATCATTGAGACGTGTGTCGTAGCCTCATCATCGACACGTGTGTCGTAGCCTCATCATTGAGACGTGAGTCGTAGCTTCATCATTGACACGTATGTCGTAGCTTCATCATTGACACGTGAGTCGTAGGCGCATCATTGACGTTAGCACTTTCCTAAAAAGAAAGCCCATGTACTTTATCAACTGTCAAATAGCATTTTACCGCACGGTCGGTACACTTAGCGTAAGAAGTAATAGTTGTAGGCGTGTCGTCCACGCGCCTACTTGCGCACTTGACACGCAGAAGTGATGAGATCTGCGAGACAAATAACTACATGAAATTTTTCGCTGAGCTGCAGTGAAATCTATTATAACCCTATCCTCACTTACTGTTATAACCCTATCCTCGCATTCTTTTATAACCCTATCCTCGCTTACTGTTATTACCCTATCCTCGCGTACTGTTATAACCCTATCTACACTTACTGTTAAAACCCTATCGTCGTTTACTGCTATAACCCTATCTTCGCTTACTGTTATAACCCTATCCTCTCTTTATAACCATATCCTCGCTCACTGTTATAACTATGTTCGCTTATCAGAGCATTTGTACCGAACCGCTGTACTTCTTCAGCGTGGTCACCACATCAACCATGTATGGTATTCCTACCAAAACGGCAATGGATAACCCCACATTATAGTAGTGCCCTAACTGTTTTGCAGCATCCAGTGGTAAACGCCCTGGATACGACTTTTTGTCTATTGCAGGCATCCGGTGGTAAAAGTACCGTATACGGTTTTATGGCTGCATTGCAGGCATCCAGTATAAACGCACTGGATACGGGTTTTGAGCTGTATTGCAGCATCTAGTGGTTAAAGCCCTGGATACGTTTTTTATGGCAGTATTGCATGCATCCAGGGGTAAACGCACTGGATACGGTTTTCTGGCTGTATTGCAGGTACCCATCCTGTGGCAAACGCTCTGGATACGGGTTTCTGGCTGTATTGCAGGCATCCAGTGCTTAACGCATTGGGTACGATTTTAATGTGTTATAAACTTTTATGTACGGTTGTTAAAATAAGGTAAAAGGTGCGAAGGTTCAAATGATTACACCGGTTATTTTATAATATTATTTTGAATTAAGAACTAAGTAAAAGGCTATTACGTTAACTCTCAAACAAGCATGATCAATGATTGTGATAAAAACAGACACAACAGTGTAAACATGAGAAAAAGATAAAAGGAGAAGAAAAGCAAACAGCAAAAAAAAGAGGGAGCGCACAGCAAAAAGTCGCCCTGTAGGAGAGACAATACAAGGGACATATATACTGGGGAATTATTACACGCATCTAAGTATGCAAGTATAATACTATATCCAGCAAAACTATCACACAGTTACTAACAACCTATGGTACGCATATAAACGCTAAAGGGAATATTACACGCATCTACATGTTAGAGTACAATACTAGCACAATATCACACCGAGTGTTCGATCGCTGTTCTAATCTGGCTTACCTCCACCCACGCTGTTTAGTTTAGAAGTGTGCGGTTCCATTCAATTTACCCTTCTACTCTTGAAAATTATGGAAGGGCCTTGTATTTATGTGTATGAAATGATCCTCCAATAAGGGAACCACTCTACAATTTGGTCACTCCCAAGGGGGCGTGGTGTCCTAATACCTTGACTCTCATTGGCACACAAAATAAACTTAGGCTGTTAACTAATGTACAGGCTCCTCCCAACCTTTTTACAATGTAAGATAACCCTGAGAGTGAAACACGGCCCCTCTTTGTTATTGGATCCCGGCCACACATGCTGAATCGTCGGTTTTAACAGGATGCCCTAAATGTCACTACACTTGTCAACGTCTCCTGGTCATGTAATGCCAAATCGGGACCAACTGTCTTATGCTAAACAAACACCTTGGAGGGGAATCGGAAAATATGCAAGGCAAGGGATTTCATCGTGTAACTTAGGCTAGGGTTAACAGGCCCACACTGCCTCTCGGGCAGTGGGAAAGATTTACGCGATCATAACAAATGCACTGGGTACAGTCTGTCTGTATGACAGCCACCAAGAAGTTACCGCACTGTGTACGGATTTCTTGCTGCATTGCAGCCAGCCTGAAGTAAACGCACTGAAGTAGGTGGGTATAGAAGCCTGGTATGACTCTTGTTATAAACTTTCTTCCTGGTATCAACTGACGTACAATTTTATAGTAATACTACACTAAAAATACTCCATCATAAATATTTATTTGTTGCAAAAACATCCATAACACCCTATGTATTTTCTTTCATCCAACAATCCTCCACTTACTTCCCGTCACAACGCACTGTTTCACTACCTCTTTCTCTCTTGTTAAACATTAAAAAAAAATCCTCAGCATTGTTCTCTGGATTTGTGTTTTTGGAGAGGGAGTATGTGAAGCTTGCTTTTGTGTGTGTGTGTGTGTGTATAATTTTTGAATTTTTTTCCGCTCGTGTTTTAATATTCAAAGTTGACAAGAATTTTGCAATGGGTGAATGACTCAGTCATCGCCTCACACTGCATGAGGGGGTCCTTTCTTGTATGAATACCTGCAATTTTTCAGCTGTTCAGCGGGTTGCAGCGTGGCTTCTGCTACCTGACTCAGAGATGCGTTGATCTTCGATCCGCGTGCAGTGACGTCATCATTAGCACGTTTGCATGCCACATTTCATGCCACTGAGTAGAGTAAGTTATCTTCTCAGCCAGGGTATCCATTATTTATTGGTTTATCAAGAGCACAGAAGTAGCTACTTGTTCGACCAAATTTCGAATCTCAGCCTGTTAACGGTGGTTTACAAATGAGGCTCACGTTTGAATTCTCGTATTACCAATGTCATGACCACGTGGGAGGGCGGGACCTAGGAATTGCTAAGGTAGAATGGGAGGTGTTCAGAGATGCGTTGTTGAGATGTGCGAAAAATTTATGTGGTGTGTGCCGTGTGGGCGGGTGCAGAAGGAAGGACAGCGAATGGTGGAACCAAGAGATGAAACTGGCGGTGGCGCAAAAGAGAAAAGCCTTTGAGGAGTGGCTGCAAGCGAGGTCGGTAGTGGTCTATGACAATTACATAGAGCAGGGAAAAGAGGGGAAGCGAGTGGTGAGGAGAGCCAAGAGAAACGCTTATGGCAGGTGGGGAACGCGGTTGTGCCAGAAATTTGAGGAGAGCAAAAAGGTGATCTGAACCGAGGTGAAGAGGGTGAGAAAGGCGGAAGCCGGAAAGCAAGAGGTGTGAACGATGAAAACGGTCGGTTGTTGTTGGAAAGTGGTTATGTACAGGAGAGGTGGACCGAGTATTTTGATGAGTTGCTAAATGTTGAGGATGTCAGAGATGCTGATAATGTTGCTGTGGGTTGCAGTGCATGGATGCCGGTGCTGTGAGAGAGACTTGATGCAAACATTACTAAGAAAGAAGGGCAGGAGGCGGTGGAAGTGAAAAAAAACAAGGTAAGCACCTGGTTTGAACGGCGTTACGACTGAATGCCTGAAGAGAGGGGAGTAACGTTAGTCTAATAACTGATGAGGCTACTGAACCTGTGGTTTTGGTCAGGCGTGGTGCCGATCGAGAGGCGCAGTGCTTGCATTGTCCTGCTGTGCAAGGACAAAAAAGATAAAAATGGATGTTGCAACTCGAGAGGTATCTGTGTGTTGTGTATTGTCTTTGAGTTGTTCAGGAGAGTGCTAATCAAGAGGGTTTGAGACCGTACGGATGCTGCAATTGGCGAGGCCCGGTGTGGCTTCAGGAGTGGTGGCGGGTGTACCGATCAGATTTCTGCAGTGAAACAGGTCAGTGAAAAATATCTTGCTAAGAGAAAAGATGTGTACTGGGCCTTCATGGATCTGGAAAAGGTCTACGACAGGATCTACAGGCAAGCGCTACAAAGGGGGTTTTACAGATACAGACATTAGGCCTAATTTCTCCAGGATGGAGGGCGGCCGACGGCAAGGCGCATCACGCACGCTCACACTCACATAATTTAACCCTTTTGCGCTAAAGGGTCCTGTCGGAAACCCCCCAACACACACTCTGGGTCACGAGTGCGGTCCGAGGTCCGTGTCAGCAGCCGGGCCCTACAGTGAGCTTGGATTACCTCCGCCGAGTCATGATAACCAGGCCCCCTCCCCCTCACCCACGGCCATCCCAATTCTCAACGATACGACAAGGAGGGGGAGGGAAGCACATCAGGGCAGCGTCAAAAATCCACCATTAAAAACCATTCTCCACCCACGCCTATTCATTGCACGCTTCCTCGCTACCTCCACATGCAAGTCTCTCTTTCTTAACGCCTGCTTCACACCATCCATCCACCTTAACTTCGGTCTACCTCTAGGCCTACGGCTACTCGCCTCTGCCTTTATAACTGTTTTTACCATCTTTCTTCTTCCATCTTCACCATGTGCCCGAACCACCTCAGAACACGCGAATCTTCTCTGTCCTCCAACTTCTTCACCATCTCCGCTCTGACTCGAACGACGTCGTTTGTGAACCTGTCTCCCAGCGACGCTCCAGCCATGCTCCTCAAACATTTCACTTCGAAAACATTCAACTTTCTCGCTTTGGCTCTCCCCCCCTCCCCCCCCACCAAGTCCCAGCTCCGTACAGCACAGTTGGGACAACGGCGCCCTCATACAACCCTCTCTTTGCATCCCCCCACCCCAACGTCATGCAGCCCATTACACTCTTCAGTGCAACCAGTTCTTTACACCCCTCCTTCACTCGCGACTTCACCTCAGTTTCCACTAGTTCAGTCTTCTCCACATGGGAACCCCGGTTCTTAAAACACTGAACTTCTTCCAACAACTCTCCATTTAGGAGGACACTAATTCTGCTCGCATCATCAGTCCTCGAGCATCTCATCACTTTACTTTTACCCACGTTTACTCGAAGCTTCCTCCTCTCACACACTCTACCAAACTTAAACACTAGCCTATATAGCTTCTCCTCTGAATCCACCACCAGCGCCGTATCATCCGCAAACAGCACAGCAATTGGCTCAACTGCCAACTCCGCCCATTCGCTTCCAACAGCTCCAAGCCACGACCCAGCACACTCGCGTTCACCTCCCTGACCACGCAATTCATATAGAGGTTGAACAGCCAAGGAAACATAACAGCGCCTCCCTGCCAATCCTGTCGTATGCGTTTTTTAAATCACTGAAGGCCAAGAACACATCCTTTCCCTTTGCAAAGTACGTCTCACAGACCTTTTTCACTCCAAAAATCTGATCGGCACACCCTTTACCACTCCTAAAGCCACACTGTGCCTCTCCAACTGCGCAATCCGTGTTTTCTCTAATCCTTTTGATCATCACTCACCCACACAACTTACCGACCACAAATAACAATGATACCTCATGAGTTGCAGCATTCATTTTTATCTTCTTTGCCCTTATACAGCGGGACAATGCAGGGACTGCGACACTCAATTGGTACCACGCCCGCCACAAAATAAATGTTTAGTTGATTCACCAACCACTCGACCATCGTTATTCCACCCTTTTTCTGGCACTCAGTTGCAACGCCATCCAAACCAGGGGCTTTCCCTGCTTTCATCACCTCTACCGCCTCCAGCACATCTTCCCTAGTAATGTCCGTGCCAAGCCTCTCTCCAAAACCAGCATCCATGCACCACCACCCACAGCAAAAATGTCAGCCTCTGTCCTCCTCGACATCCAACAATTCATCGAAATACTCGGCCCACCTTTTCCGTATACCACCACTTTTCAGTCAACGACTGGCCGTTTTCATCTTTCACCGCCTTCTCTTTTCCGGTTTCTCCCTTTTTCACCATCTTAACCTCTTTTCAGAATATCTTTTTGTTCTCAAAAATCTGGCACAACCGTCTGCCCCACCTGGCATCAGCGTCCCTTATGGCTCTCCTCACCACTCGCTTTACCTCCTCTCTCATTTCCCTATAGTTGTCATATACCACCACCGACCTCGTTTGCAACAACTCCTCAGAAGCTCTTATTTTCTGCGCCACCGCCAGTTTGACCTCCTCGTTCCACCACTCGCAGCCCTTCAGTCTGCACCCGCGCACACCACACACATTTCTCGAACATCTCAACAAGGAATATTTGAACGTCTCTCATTCTTCCTCCACATCTTGCAGGTCCTGCTCTCTCTCACGTTGTCATATTCCTCCCTCAACGCCCGCTGGAACCCCTCGGCTCTGCTTGTCACATTTAGCTCACTCACTTTCACTACCTCTCTTCCTTCTCCCACTCTTTTGTTTCCCTTCCATTTATGCTCCACTCTTGATTTTCCTTCCACCAGCAGATGGTCAGACACTCCTGCACCTACCACTCTTCGTAATCAACACAAAATTAATCATCAGCGCTCTCTCTACCACTGCACCATGTGTACTTGTGGATATCTCACTTCTTGAAAATGCTGTTCCTAACGACCAGCTCCTGCTCCATGCACAGACCCATAAGTTTTTCTCCACTGCCATTCCTAGCATGAACGTCATACCTCCGTCACCCAGTACAACCACCATTAAGGTCACCCAGTTTAATCACATCGAATTTAGTTCCAAAACTCTCAATACACTCGCTCAGGTCAGTCCAAAATTGCTCCCTCTCCTCCTCACTCCTCTCGCTACCAGGTTCGTACGCACTCACAAATGCCCATTTTTCTACCCCTAACTTTACTTTCACCCACATCAATCTTGAGGACACCTCTTTGCACTCAGTAACGCTACCAGCCAGTCGATCACTCTATAACAACACCACACCTTGTGCCCAACCTTCATCCATGCCTGACTTTCTTCCATATACCACTCCAAACTCACACTCGCCCTTACCCTCCAACTTATTCTCACTTAGCGCCAACACATCTAACTTCCTCTTCGCAAACATCTCGCCAATCTCTCGCCTCTTTGCTCCATTTGTACTACAACCACGCACATTCAGCGACCCTAACAATAGGGTTAACTTAACAGTGGAGGAGACTCCTAGCACCCTCACCGCGCCTCTTACGTCACGCATTGGGTTGCGGTAGCACAATTCTAAGCTCCAGCTACGGGGCTCTCCTTTTAGTCGCCTCCTACGACACGCAGGGGTTACGGTAGCAGTATTCTAACACCCCCGTTACGGAGTGAAGCAAAACGCAATAACAATAATAATAGTCAATCGTTTTGTGTGTAATCAAAAACGTCGATTGCATCATTTAGTTGTTTGAATAGTACCTTGTATCATCAAATTGTTGCGGATAATGCCTTCAACATATTTGCACAAAACTGTTGACTACTTTAAGGTATTGTCTACGGTTGACCTGGTAGATTGTCATATTTCTTTAGTTAGCTACATAATGAAAAATATAAATATCGTGTTTCGTAGAATACGCTGATATGAAGTAAGGGTTGTAGTAGGCGGAAATCTGTTGATAGCGGTTCAGATTTTCTATGTTGACAACAGAGCATGTATCAGAGTGGGGGCGAGATTAGTGATTGGTTCACAGTGAAAGGGGGACTGAGACAAGGCTGCGTTATGTTTCCCTGGTTGTTCAATCTCGGCATGAATGAAGAGGTCAGGGAGGTGAATGCGAGTGTATTTGGTCATAGCTTCGAGCTGTTGGGAGCGAATGGGCGAAGTTGGCAGTTGAGTCCGTTGCTGTTTGCGGATGATATAGCACTGGTTGCAGATTCTGAGGTGAAGGTGTGAAGGCTAGTGTCGAAGTTGGGAAGAGTGTGTGAGAAAATGAAGCTGCGAATTAAGGGGGGTATGATGTCCGAGGTATGTCGATGCGAGCAGTATTGGCGTCCTTCTATATGGAGAGTTCTTGGAGGAAGTTCTGTGTTTCAAGTACCATTGCTCTCGTGTGGAGATAACTGAACTGGTGGAACTGAGATGAAATCGTGCGTGAAGGAAGCGTGTAAAATGTTGGGTGCACTGAAGAGTGTAATGAGCTATAGGACGTTGGGGGTGGAAGCAAAGAGAGAATTGAATGAGGGGGTATTTGTCCCAACTCTGCTCTAGGGAGCTGAGGCTTGGGGGTTGAAATCAGAAGAGAGAATAAAGGTGAATGTTTTCGGTAGGAAATGTTTTAGGAGCGTGTCAGGAGTGTCGCTGAGAGACAGGATCGATAATGACGGTGTTCGAATTAGAACGGGGATGGTGAAGGAGTTAGAGAACAATAGTTTGGGCGATGGTGAAGGAGTTAGTTGACAATAGTTCGGGCGATGGTGAGGATGGATGATGGGAGTTTGGTGAAAAGAGTGGTGAAGGTAGAGGTGAGTGGACGTAGGCTTAGAGGTAGACCGCACTATGGAGGAAGGGATGGCGTGAAGCAGGCGTTAGGGAAGAGAGACATTAGTGTGGAGGTAGCTTGAGAGCGTGCAATGGGTAAGCGTTAGTAGAAATTGATTGTGAATGGAAGAGTTTTGACGCTGCCCTGATGCGCTTTCTCTCCCCTAAGGTCGCGTTGGGAAACGGGATTGTTGTTGGCAGGGGAGGCCTGGACACCATGACGCGGCAAGGGTAAACCAGTTTCACTGTCGGGGCCTGCTGCTGACACTGACCTCGAACCGCAATCCTGACCCAGAAAGTTTGTGGCGGGATCTCCCGGCCGGACCCATTAGCGCGGAAGGGTTAGGTTTATTAGAGTAGAAGTGTATGAGAAAAGTGTGAGGTGCGCCTTACGGTCGGCCACCACCTATCTGACGGATTCGGCCACGTGTCTGTATCTGTATTTTTCAATAACTTCTTGTTGATGTTGACAGAGTAACGTTCCATCTTTTACTCTGTGTTGATGATCATGAACCTTTCCAATCGTTTTGTATTGAATATAACCTCTATGTTATTAATATTTTATGATAATCCATCACATTCACTTTTGTTAACTTTTTAGTGAAACTTCTTTGTAATGCTCCTAGCCTTTCTCTTTTTGCTTATTTCGAAACTGACAATATTATTTTAACTGTCTGAACTGACGGTTGTCAATGAGTCGGCATCGTTTTCTTGGCTCCGGACCTGTCTATCTACCACCATTCTCAACTTTTGCTACTTATCGTACTCCTAAATACTGTCTGCTTTCATTTACAACATTGAGTGTTTTACTGCTTGCGTAATACGAGGACTTTACTTTTAAATTGGTGTTGCTCACATATCTTAGTAATGGAAATTTAGGCTTGTGGAATTGCATGCTATTTTCACTGGCATTTGATAACTTCTTTTAGTTATGCTTGAACATTTTCCATATCTTTCGGGTCCTCAACTATGCCTCATACTCTTGTACCATCTTCTAATCAGGACTCTGATTAATGTTGACACTTTTTGCTCAGATAATTGGCAATGATCAAAAGAGAAGAGGGCCAAGCGCGATGATTTGTGCCCCCTCCCCCCGATGTTCCTGATAGCTCTGTTTATAGTCTCTTCGTCTTCGGTCATGTGAATCCTTTATCTGCTGTTCAATTAAAACAATTGCCTCGTTTGGTTTGTAAACTCCGCAACTGTTTCCTGCTCTGGTGCGCTTTTTCCGTTTAATTGCTCGTTTGTTAATGAGCATTTTTCTATCTGAATCGGACATGCTTCTTTTATGCTTTTTATTTCTCTTGGGGACACGAGTTGAACACGCTTGTAGCACTACATCAGCAAAGTTATTCTTCGCTTCCTCCACTCCTCGCTTCGTCTATGAGTGCTCTTCAATCAATATTAGACATTGTTTGTGAATAATAGACCAATATATTTTTGCACAGAGCTCGTTTAACTATAGTGAACCCACGTGCTGTGCTCTTTCTAAAACATATCGATATCATGACTCGTTTATTAAGAACAAATTATGGCCTGATGGCGTGGAACAGCGAACTTACAAACACGAAATCCGAAATATTGGTACTGCATGTCGGCTTCTTAGTTATTTGAGTAAGAAAGCACTCGTCTGCTAAATCTGATGTTTTAGCTTTATTTGTAAGTACATCTACAATGCCACTTCCTATTATATTGGTATTTGGTGTAGCCGCTCGTTCGTTATTTAGCCATCTGATGAATGGAAAATTGAAGTCATCTTGAACTCAGCCTGGTCAAGTTTTGATCAGCCTGCAAAATTTTTGTGAGATACGCCCATAAAATTTCGTGTTTTTTCAAAGTTGACGTACTAACAGTTTGATAGTCTATACACAAAAATTATTATGGCTTCCAGATTGGAAATTGTACTAATAAGGTACGCGTAGTTATCATAGGACAATTTCAACTCTTCTTGACCTCCAAGACCATCTTTCACATAGATTGCAACGCCCCCACCTTTCCTACTTGTTTGACCACTTCTAAATAAGGTAATTTTTTATTCTCAGCACCGCATATAATACGTTATTATGAGGTGTGTCTCAGTCAGGGCAATGAAGAACAAACCGTTCTCAAATAGGGAGTCTTGGATCATTTTTATTTTGCTTCACTGTCAGGTGTCGTGTATAGGCATAGTAAATTCAATAGGTGACACCATAGAAGGGGATGGTTTGATTCTTTCTTGCAAACTTATAGCTTCTTTTATCCATTTTGGTTTGGAGGCCAGAGGGGATATGAGGAGTTTTAGCAAAGCTTGAAAAATAATCGATCTGCTGTGCGTCGCATTCATTTTCACTCGTTGATCCTAATCGAAAAGCCTCGTATCCAGGACCAGCATTTCTTGCTTCCTTATACTTACCTCCTCCTCGCGTGTGTGGAGACTCGTACCGTTCATCAGCTCTGTAGCGGCGCTCTGAGTTGGCCGTCCTTCTATGCTGGAATAATATACAATTTTGATGATATTCCATTACGCTTTTAATAATATTGTCCAATATTTGTGGCTCAAAATCGTGTTAGATTGTTCTATTGTTAAACCGAGATTTTTCTCGATAGTTGAGATGCATGACCAAGCAGATGAAGCAGCCCTCAATCAATAGCTCCGGGCGGAGCCAAATGTGCTATACTTAACTTGTATTGTTAGAGTTCCATGATTTCTATTCGAATAATAGATTTCTAACAAGAGGGAAAAGCCTCCAGAGTTGCATTGTACCGTATGGTGTGCAGGGTACCTCATCAATTATTATTATTTATTTATTATTTGCTTCCATGTTCCACCGGAGTCTCAACGCGAAGTTAATGCAGACTACCCCGTAGGGCGGTCACCTCATCAATTAGAGGTTCTTGCGCGTGCGCGTGCGCGTGCGCGTGCGTCGTTGTTATTCACCACCCTGCCAAATGCAACATTTAGGTAGCATTTTCGACTTCCATCATTGTCTACATAAAGTTAGATACCTAATGTTTGCACCAGAGCAAAAAAATCCTGTGAATTCTAGTCATAACCAGAGCCGAAGACTAAAAAAGGGGGGTTTAACTCTAAGCAATGCTAAATCTGTATATTTCAGGTATATATCCTTTTCAAAGGATCCGTAGCAGGTCACTCAACACCTGACCACAGAGAAAAATGCATGTATCTATCGTGTAGTACCGTGCCTGTCATTGCTTCTCTTCCTGGGCCGTTCAATTAGCATTTGCTAACCAAAGTAATTGATGAAAGCGACCGCCGGCTTGCATTTGTTCGCTGGGGATTTGATGGCGCAGAATAGGACTCACCTGGGATATCCTACTGACAGACCGGGGCTTATGCTTTTATTTTATGGATTTTTGTTAAATACTCGAAATTGTCTAGCCTTTTGTACGACACGAAAAGAGGTATTACATTGAAAAGTTCTATATTTTTACCATTCGTGGGGTAACACGGTTCATAAATTGCCAAACAAAAACTCTTCAAATTTTTGTCACCGTGTGTTTGGTAACACTGCTTACGAATGTGGATTTACTGCTGCAATCACAGTATTTTTTGACCGTTCTCATTCATACATGAGAACCTTTGACGGAATCCACGCACGGGTTTTCTCCCTCGTGATAACTGTATCCTGTGATTAAATGGTATTAGAGGAGGCATGTCAATTCGTACCTAAAAGAGTAGTTTTCGCGAGGACGTGAAGCAGAGTTTGTTACGGGATAGTATGATGGTGTTTTGAGGGATGGTCTCTCGCATGGAAGAGAGACTCCGTTCCAGACTAACGGAACAGTTCATTGGAGGCAGACAGTTCCAGACTAATGAAACAGTTCATTGAAGGCAGACAGTTCCAGACTAATGAAACAGTTCATTGAAGGCAGACAGTTCCAGACTAATGAAACAGTTCATTGAAGGCAGACAGTTCCAGACTAGTGAAACAGTTCATTGAAAGCAGACAGTTCCAGTCCAGTGAAACAGTTCATTGAAGGCAGACAGTTCCAGACTAGTGAAACAGTTCATTGAAGGCAGACAGTTCCAGACTAGTGAAACAGTTCATTGAAGGCAGACAGTTCCAGACAAGTGAGAGTCCATTGAAGGTAGAGAGTTCCAAAGTGATGAAACAGTTCATTGGACGCAGAAAGTTCCAGACAACTGAAACAGTTCATTGAAGGTAGACAGTTACAGACTAATGAAACGGTTTATTGACGGCATACAGTTCCAGACTAGTGAAACAGTTCATTGAAGGCAGACAGTTCCAGACTAGTGAAACAGTTCATTGAAAGCAGACAGTTCCAGACCAGTGAAACAGTTCATTGAAGGCAGACCGTTCCACACTAATGAAACGTTCATTGAAGGCAGACAGTTCCAGACAAGTGAGAGTCCATTGAAGGCAGACAGTTCCAGACAAGTGAGAGTCCATTGAAGGCAGACAGTTCCAAACTGATGAAACAGTTCATTGGAAGCAGAAAGTTCCAGACAACTGAAACAGTTCATTGAAGGTAGACAGTTACAGACTAATGAAACGGTTTATTGACGGCAGACAGTTCCAGACTAATGAAACAGTTCGTTGAAGGCAGACAGTCAGTTCCAGACTAATGAAACAGTTCATTGAAGGCAGACAGTTCCAGACTAATGAAACAGTTTATTGAAAGCAGACAATTCCAGACAAATGAAACGGTTCATAGAAGGCAGTCAGTTCCAAACTTATAAAACAGTTCATTGAAGGCAGGCAATTCAGTCAATGCTAAGGAGAGACAGTTAAACCTTGTGTTTTCAAACACTGTTATTGTCATGAGTGATGTCATGACCGTCGGGATAAACGAATTAGATTCAACATCTAT
>SDVV010013153.1:0-15204 GCA_016164225.1 Gammarus roeselii | reverse complement strand
TTTGAAACCTTGGTGTCCGTGAGGGGCTCACCGCTTTGTGCACCAAAGGCTGGTATGTAGCTACAAACTGGAAGGGGGGCACGGTGGAGGGATCTTCTAACTCAAAACGTTTTTACACACAGGAACACATGAACTTTGGTGGTTAACGAGGACACCCCGCAAAAAGGCGGGTGAGCCTGGGATACCCCCAGCGGGTATCCCTCTGAGGTGCCTTATTGCTCTCGCTCTAAAGAGATGATAGTCCATCTCTCCAATCAAGTTGAAAATTTTAACCTTTTGCGAGACGACATTCGGTCTCGGAGCTATATTCGGCTTGCTTAAAGCGGTGACCGGCTCTTATTTTGATACAGCAAAAAAAGAGTTTCTATACCATGGAAACTTGTAAAACTTTGGAGCTAAGACGCATAGAACAGTATGCGAACTAATTTGTCACTCATTGGTTACGATACTGCCTCTGCGCAAAGCTTTTTCTGGAGACTCTCTGCCTTATCAGAGATATTTTGACAGCACATTCCATAACCAATGTCAAACTGATATTATGTCTTAGGATTCGCCCTCATCCGAGAAATTAATAAATTCAGGAGCAAATAGCTCCGAAATGTTTCGAAATGTCTTCTCAATAAATTCATCAACACTAATTAACAGAATGGTAATTTATCTCATACCGCGCCCCACCGGGGAGCCTATTTGACTCACATTGAGGCTCCGGTGGAAATGAGGCTCAAATAAGATAAAATTAATCAAATTTACCTCATACGGATTTTATTCTGCCATTTGTATCCCTATTTTTCCTGACCAATTACTCATTTGAGTGGTGAAGCATGCGAAATTGAATGGATTTCTTATTATAGTTGAAGTTCACGAAGCGAGTCTGCATGCAGGATGATGAAAGTTCCACAAATGAAAGGAACATGTTTAGTTGACAATTTCCCGAAACCCCTCCTCAAATTTTCAAAGCTGCAAAGAGAAATTCTTAATATTGCGGATACGTTATAACCTCAACCACCAGACACAGATCCTTCACTTCTGTCTTAAACTTGGACATTTACTGAGACCCCCATACATTTTTTTTACTACGTCAACTCTGCTTTAGAACATAGGAAGCCTTCCTCACTGATGTCACGCGTAAGAGCGGTCGGAGCCCCGCCCTCATAGTTTGAGCTCCACCTTTTGCCCCCTATAAAAATAGGGTGAACTTGGCGCTGCCTTTAACTAATTTTTGCTCTCTACTGCACGTGCATTCACCAGAGCAGTCTGCCTTTACAAAGTTGAATGCTTGAAGTTCTCCGGGTGTGAGCTCGTGGATTTCACCAATGATAAGGGGTTCACTCAAGCATCCACCATGAAGACTGTTAACTATAGTCCCACATTGCTGCTCATGACACAGGCTGTTCAGGGTCAAAGTCTTTACAACGGGGATTGCTTATCTTGGTAAGACCTTGCGTCAACGTCACAAATCCGCCTCGTGTATTTATGACAATCAAGTGGAGTAAATCGATGTCTTTGACCAGCCCCAGTTTCATCTTGCCTTCGTAGAAAGCGGCTTGCATTGCAAAGCCAGGGGCGCTCATAAAATGGACGGAATCCAAGGTGTGGTCGCGTGTTATGGTTACCCTAATCTTTTGGAAGACTTCTGCCAGTAGCAGTGTGTCGATCAACCGATTAATTGTTCATGTGGTCACGAAGGGTCATGCAATTGGCTGCCTGCCACATTTCAATCACTTCAGCATAATCAGAGTCAGATTTTCCTTTGCTTCGAAGTTGACTGTAAAAGTCTTTGTTGCGATGGGATGTCAGTTTGGTCCAGCACAGGATCCGATGTGATGGTTTCATAGCAGAATTTTCTTTTTCAAGTAGCGAGTTCTAGAACCTTGTCACTGTACCAGAGACTTGCGAGATGGGATTTGAGGAGCGGCATATCATGGCCACTGTCTTTAAGATTTTTGGCGAGCCTGTCTAAACTTGAGTTGAAAAAAAGAGTAGGAGTCGATAAACTTGACACCGTACTTGCTCGTTTCATTATTCAAAGAGACGGAGACGCTGAAGATTTTATCATATTGTCCCGGCAACACACGGATATTCGAGAAGCTGGTACCGTCCAATCCTCTCAATACCAATCTCATGTCATAGGCTGATGCATTGTGAGCAATACAAGGCATATAGCTCAATTTCTCCGTAATTCTAAAGTTGCAATTCGAGCACCCAGCCTCAATGTAGTTGCCACGTATCACTCGTTTATTGATCCAAAGACACCCTCGATGTAATGCTTTTGGTTGCGAACTCTTTTTTTTACCCTTTTATCCAAAAGTATATCCGCAGCACTCACACAATTTGCTTTCTCAATATTTTTTCAAGTCTTGTTTTGCGAGGACGGGGTCGGGAAACAAGGTCAAGATAGACATGTAAACATTGTAATCCTGCAACAAATTCTTAGCTAAATCTGTCTCCAGTTCCTCAAGCGGAACTGAAGTCGAATCGACTACTTTGTGCCTTACAATTTTTTCGTCTTTATCTACTCGAGCATAACTGTACATGCACAACTTGTGATTACTCACTAAATTTTTCCCCTCTGTTTCCCCCTCCAAAACAGATTCACAGTCATAATAAGGAACAATGGGTGGTTTCATTGTTGCATGCATAGCTGAGAATTGGTTCATCTCGCCTTTTTCAGGCATACTGATATTTTGCAAGCCTGTACTGGACGAACACAACTTCACATGACCAGCTTTTTTTATTTCGTCCATGCCTTGCATACAATATGAGCATTTTTTTTCTATATTTCGTATGTCAGAATGTTTTCATGAACGAATTAAAGCAGGGAATGAAAGCGACATGATTAGCCTCTAAGATCTGAACTAGGTGGACTGTGCGATGCTCACTGGCTTCTAAACTGCCTCTGTATATACTGACAAGACCATAACCTTCCTTTCTTCTGTGATCTGATATAGTCTGATGTTCAGATTACATTCCCTTTTCTATAAGAATGAAGTCTTCTAAAGCTACAGGTTTTTCCAAGTCAAGTTTTGGAAATTGAATGTGTGTGTGTTCTTCTACGGGAGATAAGTATGCTCCGCTTGTTGTCTAAAATTTGAGAAGTTTGTATGTTGTTTCAACTGAAAGTGGGCGATGAGGCTAATCAATACACAATTAGTGTTTTCTGCCTTGATATCGACAATGTGGTAGCGGCCAGAACATTTTTTGGATCATGGAACACAATCTCAAGGACGTTTTGTTCCATTAACGCCTGTCTTGTAGAATTTGAGGTCTACACGGGTTTCTCTATTAATGCTCCACCCACTACCTTCTCGAGCCTGTTTTTCTAATCGATTCAGTAAATCTACCCCGAGATCCTCAATCAGCTCACCTATCAGTGTGTTTTTTGTTAGCTAGATAGCTCTTGTGTTAAGCACCCAGTCCTTGCTGTCAACAGATGCATCCTCTACTAGTTTGCGCATTTAACTATCACACTGCATTGTAGTCTTTAAATTTGACCTAATTTCAATGTAGCATGTCCCTCTAGCTCCTCGCGCCCTGAGTGGATATGTTGACATGTTTAGTGTGTGGTACAAAATTTGAAGTCACAGAATTGCTTTGCAAAATACCTTTAGAGGTACGCGGATAAAAGATAGGCTCACGCAATGGTGCAGCTTGATCCTGAATATCAGTAGAACCTGGTTCCGATTCGACAGTAGACGGCTCCTGAAGATGTAGACGTATTATCAGTAGACATGGGCGTAGATGTCTCCAACGATAAGGATTGCGTAGTACTCGATGTTGCTGCGCTAGACCGACTCGAGGGCGGGTCCGAGCTAACAGTCAGATCAGTACTCTGTGGCACCGATGGAGTAGTAGTCGGTGCTAAAGACTGGTCAACAGGAGGCTGAACTGCGGGTACTTGCGAACGATGGGCAGTGCGTTTTGCGCTAGCTTCCCGCCTTTGCACCCTTTGCGATCTTTTTTGGACTTGTAACCAGTTTGGACCTTGTAACCTTTTGCTTGCTATAGTTTTTTTTTTGGGGGGGGGCTGCAACCTGTTTGAACCTTGTAACCTTTTCTGGACTTGCAACCTTTTTGCTTGCTATAACATTTTTTTGGATTGGTATCTTTTTGGACCTTGTAACCTATTTTGGACTTGTATCCTTTTTCTTGCTATAACTTTTTTGGTGGTGAAATCTTTTTTGGATTTGTAAACCTCGGGGGTTGTGCAGGCATTGGGGGTTGTGCAGGCATGGGGGGTTGAGCAGGCATTAGGGGTTGAGCAGGCATTGGGGGCTGAGCAGGCATCGGGGGTTGTGCAGGCATTAAAACAAGTGTCGGGCAAGTAAGCGCGTCACTTCGCTGCATATCTTGGTTATGCACACTCTCTCCCTCTTCCTCCTCGATTATCCAACAATGGCGTATCCACCATCACCATATCGTCTTGATTCATCCTGCATGAGTAAACAAATAACAAAGTTATTGAAATATGTATCTATAATAAAACAAAAAATAGACTAACGAAATTACAGAAAAAAAAATTGAATAAAACAGAAAATAGAGATGTTTAGAACTGGCAGTACCAACATCTCGAGTAAAAATATGACTGGCACCAGCAAGATCAACACTGCAAATCGTGCATGAGATGCAGGATTCACCATTCCATACAACAGTGTACGATAACTTGGGGAAGGCGAAATAGTTGCCATATACCACCAGATAACCATCAACGAAATGGTTATCACTGCCAGATGTACGATAACTCAGGAGATCAAAACGAAATCAAAACGAAAATAAAACGAAACCGCTATACGTGTTGTAAACTGTACGGCTATGATGTCACCATTGACTTGTGGAGGAGTCATATACAACTGGCACTGCTGAGGCGATGTAGACACACATCATCAGCTTTTCATCGAGCCTACTCCTCCGCTCTGCCCTTCGACATCTTTGGATCCATTATGACATCCTAATGCGTCTCACCAAAATGGGAGTCTACAAGATGGAGAATGTTGTCGTCTCCTACAATCGCAACATCAAGAGGTTCTCGTTCGTCGAGGGTGATAATTTTGTTTCTGCAACCTTAACGACTTTTAGAGTTATCTTAAACATTTTGAAGATGAAAGAGAATTTGTCTATCTTGATAAGGTGAATCGTTGATGTTTTTCAACTCAAAGTCGTCTCGTCACAGATCGAAAATCCTTCTTCGCTCAGATTTTATAGTTAGCTTCCTAACACAAGAATGTACAATGTTGGATATGATTCAAGATCCTTCGTATTCTACATCCGAAGCTCGTGGATTTGAACGCACATTGGAACAAGCCGAACAAGTGGCTAAACACGACCCTAAATACGAAATGGTTGATGTATCAACCAATACCTTCTACTCTAAACCCCAAGAACATGACAACAAGACCCAAACGATCGAAGCAGCAACCAATACCTTCTATAGCGGACCCCAAGATCAAGACAGCAAGACCCAAACGATCGATGTAACAAATTTCTATAGCTGTCCCCAAGATCAAGACATCAAGACCTAAACGTTCGATGTACCAGATAGATCCTACTTTGGGGGATCCCAATACACATTTAGACCCTTCCCTTTTTCTTTTGAAGATGTTGTAGATTGCCCAAAACTGAGATTCTAATAACCATAATAATATGTAAATTAATTTATACTTTATTATATGAAACAATAAAATGTATTAAATGTGATCATTTATTCAATAAAAATCCTAATTATTTATTTTGTATATACTAACCATTGTAATGCATCATGTCCGACTTTGAAAAAGTCTCCTGATGGAAGATAATCTTGAGTCAGTTGCTGGTTATTTCCATAGTATGCACTCTCGATCATTTGTTGCTAATGACAACCCCGCCATTTTTGTTGAGGGTATCCATAACTACTTTGTATTTGACACGCATGTTGTGGGTTTTGCCCATACGAAGAATGTGGGTTCTGCCACTAATTTGAAATATGGTAGGTTTGACCATTCTGAACTTGACCCCACCAATGTTGACCATTCTGAGCTTGACCCTGCCAATATTGCCTCTGACAGACTTACACTTGGCACTGCTGGGGGTCGTGGTATTGCTCAAAGTGTTGCGGACCCGGCTGAGCATGAGCATACTATTCATGAACATATTAAGTTTGACCCTGCCAAGGATAGCTCTGTTGAACTTGTCCATTCCAAGTTTGTTGTGGGTACCACGTTTGACCCCACCAAGGTTGTACCTTGCATGGAATAGGTAAATATGATCCCTGCGGATACCACGCTTGTTGTTGTGTGTATAACGACCGTGTTTGTTGGAATTGATCCTGACACTTATGCGAGCAAGAAGATTGATGTGATGCTTCTGTTATGTTATACGGGTTGTATCCTGGTGTGGCTAGCGATTGTGGATGCCGGTAGATCTGATTTGCAATGCACTTCGTTGATGGTCCGGCATTGCCCAGACTGAAAAAGGAGAATGGAGAAGAAAATATATAAAAAAAATGTTTATTTATTGTTGAGAATAATTCACACACAAAAAATAAAAAAATTAATTATATTGAAAATCACACTGTACAAAATTATTTTATCACTACCTACGATTAGCCACCGTGACAAAAAAACAGTGAGCCGAAACCAACATAGGTTAAAGGGGGAGTGTCAGATTCAAACAAAGTCAGATAATGTTCGCAAGTGGGTCTTACAGGGGGTCATCTTCTCCCATAAATAGAATAGTATCGGAGGGGTCATTCCACTCGTTTGTCTCAAGGATTATGGTATCGTCAAAAAAGGGCCCCATAATTTCCCTCATTATGTGATTAGCATTAATCAGATCATCTACCTCACGTTGTAGGGTGTCTAAATTATCCCAACGCTGGAGAGGAACCTCAATAGGAGTTGAAATAACTACTGGCTGGATGACATCATCTCCAAACCCTACAACCTCCCCCTCCTCCAGAAATCCAAAGTAAGGGGAGTCGCCAGGAATTACTTCGATAATGCTCAAATCGAGCATCCTAAGCTGTGCCGAATCATCAGACTGAATTATACTATGATCAAAATTATTACCAGGTTGATTTAATCCGACTATCGATTCGTTGTCTTCCTGTGGGTGATCCCTATTTTGGCGATAGAAACTGGCTACAAGATCATGTACTGGCTCAAAGTCGGTGAGCATTTCCTTTAACTGGCTCAAAGTCGGTAAGCATTTCCTTTAATTGTTCTGAGATGTTAACACTCTCAAGCCTATTCATGGTCCTATCTCAATTTTATGTAATCAGACACAAAATACAATGCTTGTTCTTAATCCTATGACAATACTTGGATAAAACGTAAATGTGTGTATAATACGCGACTGTACACTATTTGACTGTGTAAATAACCTGACTGTGTTTAATATGTGACTTTGTGTATAACACGTGACTCATGGTATACCACGTGGCTGAGAGTATGACTGTGTGTGCTATACGTGACTGTGGGTATGGTACGTTGCTGTGTGTGTAATACGTGTCTGTGTGTATAATTCGTAACTGTGTACAATACGCGACTGTGTATAATACGTGACTCTATGTATTATACATGACTGAGTGTATAAAACGCGACTGTGTATACAATACGTAACTGTGTGTATAATACGCGACTGTGTGTACAAAACTCTACTTTGACTACAATACGTGACTGTGTGTCGTGTATGTGACTGTGTGTATAATACGTTACTGCGTGTATAATACGCACCGGTGTATTATACGCGACTGTGTGTAATACGTGACTCGTTGTATAATACGTAACTGTGTGTCATACTGGACTGTGTGTATATTACGTGACTGTATAATACGCGACTGTGTATTATACGTGACTGCGTGTAATACGTGAATGGATGTATAATACGTAACAGTGTACAATACGTGACTGTGTGTATAATACGTGACTGTGTACAATAAGTGACTGCGTGTATAATACGCAACTGTGCATAATACGTGACTCTGTGCATAGTACGTGCCTGTGTGTGATACGTCACTGTGTGTATAATACGTGACTGTATAATACGTGTTGTTTATATAATACATGACTGTGCGTGGAATACGTGGCTGTGTGTAATACTTGACCGTGTAAAATACACTGTTTATAATACGAGGCTGTGTGTAAAATATTGTGTGAAAAGTAAGCGACTGTGTGTATGATACGTGACTGTGTGTGTATTATATATGAATGTTTAATACGTGATTGTATGTATTATTCGTGACCGTGTCTATTGTACGTCACTGTGTTCAATACGTGACTGTGTATAATAAGTTACTGTGTGTATGCGACGTGCATTTGATATGCTGGGTATATCGGTGTGATCGTCATAGCCAATAATATAATTTAGATATTTAACAGCTGTCATGGTTCTTTGTGTATTATTCCATCAATATGAGAGCACGTGACGTTCCCAGTCGCTGCCGATGTGTCTATTCTTTAAGGTCCGAGTGTAGTGTCCTTCTCGGTGGTTGTTCCCGTGATAGGGGGAGGTGGACAGGTAACGAGGACATTACAAGGACTCGGTTGCTTTTCATTAAAATCAACAATTTGTTGGGCAATGTTTCCCCACCAACTCGTTTAGCATGAACGCACACGGTACGAAAGCGGAGATTAGAAACAATCTCCTGTAAAGCAATGATTTACTGTAAACTCCTTTAGCGTGAACATAGACGGTGCAATAATGGCGCTTAAAAAAACGTCTCATTGATTTTTTTTTCATAGTTTTGATTTGTATGAGTAACCAAATTGATTTGGACATTCCTCCATGTGTGATTCGAATTATCTTAAATCCTGTTAAATTACCATTTCAGATTTATCTAATTCGCCCATTTTATCGATATTCTGCACCAGTTTTGCTGAAGAAAATATGCAAGCAATGACGGTGATAGTTTATTCCATTATAAATAAATGATTGATTCAGCTATCTATCAGATCATGAAACGTTTTCAAAATTATCCATGCACGTTTTCTTTTTTAGGAACAGGCGTGCAAAACGGTAGATACAGTATCTTTTACATGAATATTCAGCTTGTCAATTCCCCTCAAAATCTGGCAATAAATATAATATTCGACACCAGAAAGGCGAACAAGCTATTCGACAACCTTCAAACAGCAAGAGCATTGACAAGAAAAACATCGAAACAAATACCTGTCAGCAATATCCAATATCAATAATAACTCGAGATCTGGCAGCCCAGCCGCCAATAGTTGTGGATGGGCGAAATATTAAAAACTCGTCCCGTGAACCCTGCTACCAATAAACCAGGACTCTGGCCCTGGTTTGTGTGGTTCTGAACTCCACGAAGCTGCCATTGCATATACAGCGGCCGTCGCTGGGGAATTTCCCCGAACAATCGCAGAATTAAACGTCAGGCGCTGGCAAAAAGGCTAACTTTTGTCTAACTCGCTCCGACAGCTGAATTGACAAGTGCCCGGGGTACGTTGCTCGGAAGTGCCCGAGTTATGCCCGGAGTATAATGCTAGGAAGTGCCCGAGTTATGACCTGAGTACACTGCTCGGAAGTGTCCGAGTTATGCCCGGGGTATAATGCTAAGAGGTGTCCGAATTATCCCTGGGTACGCTGCTTGGAAGTACCAGAGTTATACCAGGGGAACGCTGCTTGGAAGTGACCGAGTTATGCCCTGGATACGATGCTTGGAAGTGCCCAAGTAACGCTCTGGAAACACTGCTTGGAAGTGCCCTAGTTATGCTGGGCAAGTCTTGAGCAGGGAAGATAGGAGGGAAGAGGAGGTGGGTGGGCAAGTTGGAGGGGATGACCGTCTTGAATAATGTTCGACGTTAATGAGTCAATATGTTTAAGAAAGTAATGGAAATGTTTGTTATATTGAATTAAAGCGTATTCAAATAATTAACGTCGAATGATACAGGATTATTCCTTACATTCATACATATGTGAAGTATTATTTATTTGTTATTAGATGAGTGGAAATTAAATAATGATTGCACGATTAGAAACTATGAGAAAAATGCCTACTATCATTTTATTAACATTTAAGTGTTTGTTATAATATTAGGATAGCCGGTACTGGTGGAGAGATTTCCTCCAATGCCCTGATTGTACGAATTCGCACGTTGGCGACGTCCATTATATTGCTTCAATCTCCATGTGTGCTTTCAGGATGACAGCTTTCAATATATCTTATAAATAAACGACTATTATGTATATGCGAGGGAACGTTTACATACACTGAATAAACTAATTTGCTGTTTCCAAGAATGTATGACAGTTTCTAACAAACTACTCATCAACACTCAACCGCTCATCACTAGGAAGGAATTGATCGTATTGAGTGGTCATTTTCGCTCGACTATCCAAGTGTTCGACAACATTCAGTTCACACTAAGTGCGAAAGCAAATGGGGAAAAAGAGCAGTAATTTTTGAAAACGTAGTGCAAATAATCGGTTGTTCAAGAACTTTCCAATGTGTAAACAATTCGAGAAGTTACAGCTTTCAAAGAAAATGGACACGTGTATTGTCGTCGTGACTGTGGGTCTGGCAACTGTGCTTCGTCGTGACTAGGTCTGGCAAACTGTGCTCCGTCGTGACTGTAGGTCTGGCAAACTGTGCTCCGTCGTGACTGGGTCTGGCAACTGTGCTTCATCGTGACTGTAGGTCTGGCAAACTGTGCTCCGTCGTGACTGTGGGTCCGGCAACTGTGCTTCGTCGTGACTGGGACTGGCAACTATGCTTCATCGTGACTGTGGGTCTGGCAAACTGTGCTCCGTTGTGACTGTGGGTCTGGCAAACTGTGCTTCGTCGTGACTGTGGGTCTGACAAACTGTGCTTCGTTGTGAACAGTCGAGCTTCGTGTTTTTGTTGTCCCGAAGCAAGAGTTAATTTGATGAGTTTTCTGACTGTTTGTTTTACTCTCAATGCTGGGGTTAAGTCCGAGGGGGGAAGGGAAAGGTGGGGACATGAGGCTGCTCTCATTGCTGGGGTAAAGGCTGAGGGAGGGAAGGGTAGGGTAGAGGCATGAGGGTAAGCATTGATAACGAAACTTATGGCGGTAGTGATAGGGTGGGGACTAGAGGCTGATTTATGCATGTAGAGTTGGGTAGGAACAAAAGGCTGAGCTTAGATAACTTAACTTATGGAAGTAGAATTAGGGTGGGACTAGAAGCTGAGCATCTGTAACCTAACTTTTCAAGGTAGGGTTACGGCAGGTACTAGAGGCTGAGAATAGATAACTCAACTTAGGTGGCGGGGTTCGGTTAAAGACTAGTTGCTGAGTATAGATGACTCAACTTAGGTGGCAGATTTCGGTTAAAGACTAGGCGCTGAGTATAGATGACTCAACTTAGGTGGCAAGGTTCGGTTAAAGACTAGGCGCTGAGAATAGATGACTCAATTTAGGTGGCAGAGTTCGGTTAAAGACTAGGTGCTGAGTATAGATGACTCAACTTAGGTGTCAGGGTTCGAGAAAAGACTAGGGGCTGAGTATAGATGACTCAACTTAGGTGGCAGAGTTCGATTAAAGACTAGGCGCATTCTATACATGACTCAACTTAGGTGGCAGAGTTCGGTTAAAGACTAGGCGCTGAGTATAGATGACTCAACTTAGGTGGCAGGGTTCGGTTAAAGACTAGGCGCTGAGTATCGATGACTCGACTTATGGTGGCAGGGTTCGGTTAAAGACTATAGGCGCTGAGTATAGATGACTCAACTTAGGTGGAAGGGTTCGGTTAAAGACTAAGCGCTGAGTTTAGATGACTCAATTTAGGTGGCAGGGTTCGGTTAAAGACTCGCCGCTGAGTATAGAAGACGACTCAGGTGGCAGGGCCCGACTAAGGACTAGGCACGGAGCGTGGAGACAAGGTTGCAGGACTATGCGGGTATGAACGTCAATGAATGATCTGAAAGCACGGAGACTCATTTTATAGTATTGGATATTTATTTTAAGGATCTATTTTACATACGTGTTCAAATCGACGGAGGTATACTTCTTTCTTAGACGTAAATACTGAAGGATATCATTTGCGGAAACAAACGTTGTCAGCGACATATGGGAAACTTGCCACTGGAACACATACAACTAAACAATTCAAAATGCTCTCGTTCATTAGAAATGAGGCGGCAGTAATAAAATTATCTGAAACGTCTGTAGGTAGGCAAACCGAAGCAGATTTTGAAACAGTGACAACTGTACCACGCAGCATTCGCTGTGGCAGCAGCATCAGAAAAAAAGGAAGAATCATAACAGTATATACATACGTAGGTATGTTTGAGATGCACAAATTTTTCAATGGCTGCAGCTTTTATACCCTCCAAAACAACTCTTTACCTCCGGTAACAGCTGGTCCTCTGTGTGTGACTCCATCTCAAATGCAGATTGCGGTAGCAACAATGTCATAACAGGATCAGCATCAAGGTCAAAAGGGTCTTTTGGCCCAGAGTATCAGGGTGCAAATTACTTCGATAAGCTGTAAATCTTACTTAATCCCATCTTCGTTGAGTATTGCAGGCGACGAACCATTTTATAGGTCTTTCGTGGGAACCAATCGCCGTCATATTGCCCATAAAAACAGGCCAATCAAACTACACCGAACCGACATCCCGTAAATGCGTCGGAAGCAGTCTCGATCACAGGAACTTTTACGATTTATCAAGCAAAGTTTCCTTGGATGTTGGGGTGTTGAGGGCATGATTCAGATTGGTTGAGTGCAGAGGCAAATACCGTGTACAGATTTGCCTGGAAATAGGCCGGCGTGATTCTCGAGATATGCTGTCGTGTTGCCCGACAACAGGTGATGTTCGGCTTCCAATACTGGCTCAGACTTCTCTTCAGCTTACCTGGAAGAGTTTTGCTCTTCATGTTCGTGCGATACAGCCCCATGCCTATAGGGTAAAGTTAGACGTATATACTACGAACAGGTGAGCTGGTCACATAATCCTCTGCTTGTTGTGGCGTCATAAACTCAAACGCCGAGATGACGTAGCACATGCACCACCAAACTTGTTACGGCAGGAACAGACCAAAATGATGACAGTATTTGGTATAATGACTTTTTCTAGCAATTGGCTTTGTTAACTTTCGTATAATCGAAACGACTAATAACCAGTACACCAAAATATATATTATTATTATTATTAAATCTTTTTTATTTCCATCGTCTAGCAATATGTTTTCAATACTTAGGTCTAACACATCAAACTTAATTTTCAGAATGCCGTATTTGAATTATCGGAGCGAGAAATAAAAATGAATTTGTGACAGCACATCTCCTGTCGGCGGCCGGTTTGTAGCTACTTCGTGTTGCAAAACAGTTTTCACTATATGTGCTATATTTTGAAGTGAGAAACTCATGGGCGTGGGATTGATAAATCTGAACTTAATGAATACATCGCAGCTCATCTCTAGTAGGCGGCTGGCTTGTCCTTCATGGAACCGAATGGAATACGCAATATACTATTAAATAAATACCAACACCTATATATTCATACTAATATACATATACATGCACGTATAATGCTAGTCGGTTTCAATCAGTTAGCGGTGTCAGTCATGGCTGATAAAACAATATATAATGCTAGTCGGTTTCAATCAGTTAGCGGTGTCAGTTCATGGCTGATAAAACAAGGTTTCTAAGTGCTATTTTTCGAGAAAAAATATCTTCTGTCCAGTACACCTGCTCGTAGTCTATACATCTTGTGGTCAAGTAGCTGGATGGGATGGGAGGAGTGATGATGGGTTGACGAAGACGGTAAATTAATTCAGGATTTGTTCCCAATTCAACTCTTATATAACATCCCGATGGGATGAAATCTGGCAACAGAGTGGACAAAAAATGCTCGAAGTCAAACCCTCAGTCGGAGAATGGGAAACAAAGTTCACCAACAGAAAAGACCAAGTGTTCATCAACCGCTTGTGCACGGGACACACGTGGATAACTCGCAACCACCTGATGGATGTCGACATGAGACCAAACGCGCCACCTTGCCTCTGTTGCCACCAAGTGACTATCAGCGTGAAACACTTACTGATGGATTGCAACGCACTCGCGGCAGCCCGACGAGCGTTCCTAGATTCCCCGTGCAACCTACAAAGCCTACTCACGGACCCAACCTACCATAAAATGCTTATTGCTTTCGGAAACCACACCGGACTGTACGAAGCTGTCTAACCCCCAAACACCTCATTACGCACAGTCTAAACTCTCCACCCCATCACGCACAGAAATAACAACACATTTTACGAAGATACTCATTACCTGTTTACTCTCTCGTATGCGCTAGTACGCGAGTGTGCCACAATTGAAATAGGTACTGACTTCATCTTGACATGACTAATATTTTCGCACGCGGGTAGGGCGAATTTACCTGAATCAACGACGGTTGCGCCCTACGGGGAAGCCTATTTATGACTCGCATTGAGGCTCTTATGAAAATGAGGCTCAAATCAAATCCTACATTCAAAACTTTAATAATAATGGTGATAACGACTAGAAAATATTGAAGAGGCTGTTCGATTACAACTAGATTTATTCACAAAAAATTACAGGAGCTCTCTCATAGGGAAATGTACAAATCAAATAGGAGGGTTAATCTCTATCAACAACTACACGTCGCCTACCTGAGCACAACGAAAAGACAGTTCATTCACTCGAACACAAATTTTCACTCGCATACAAAATGTTGGCCCCAAAGAGCAAAGGGGTATTTTAACGGGTCAAGCGTGAGCTTCCGCTCATGGGGTCATGAGTGAGCTTCCTCACTTCGGGTCAAGAGTGAACTAAGAGACCAGACTTAGTCATAGGGCCTAATAGCTTCACTGATATACCCCCGCCGTATCATAGATCCCGAGCCCTCCGTCAGTCTCCGCACACGCCTTCCCCTCGCCCATTCTCTCACTTCCTAAACGCAAATACCCCTGGCCACCAGCACCTTCTTTCCTCCATCCATCCTAGCATACCTCGGACTCCATTCTTTTCAAGTCTTCTCCACTCACCTATTGACAAATCACTCTCTCCTTTTCCTCATGTGTCTGAACCAATCCAGCATTCGCGTATCTACTCTTGCAGCCAGCTCAATAACACTCCCGTTCTTGTTCGACCATCATCACAACTGATTTCATCCATTCCTGCTGCCAGCTCACTAACACTCCCGTTCTTGTTCGACCATCATCACAACTGATTTCATCCATTCTTGCTGCCAGCTCACTAACACTCCCGTTCTTGTTCGACCATCATCAC
>SDVV010013152.1:0-15204 GCA_016164225.1 Gammarus roeselii | reverse complement strand
ATATATGTACAGCTGATTGCAACCCCCATAAGTCTATTTCGACGGAATATCTTCTGCCGTTGTTGAAGAATGGCGGCATCCCTTCTAGATGAGGCAAACTGTTTTTGCAAGCTGCCACCTGACTCGGTGCGTTACGATAACTCATTCCAGAGCATCAGACACAGATTCCATGCCTTCGATGGAGCGACAAAAAGGGCAAACTAACTAAGCGACAGTTGGCTCTTTCTTAAAAAACATTCCAATGTGAAAAGATCGAGCTTCAAAATGATTATTATTTACAAAAAAATGAAAGACACACCAATATATTCCAACTAATTTTCGCTTGGTGAGTTTTAAACATGCAATGGCAATGCTCACGAGACAACAAAACTCAATAGTTTTGTTATTTGTCAAATGTTCCCAAGCACATCTTGTCCCTGATTGCATGACCCTTCCCGCCTGCCCCACTTTCATCATTCTATTCCAACTCAGGAGCATCAATTGATATTTTTTTCTCCAACATTTCTCCAACATTCTCCATTTCCTCCTAATCCTCGACCAACAGCGACCACTCCAGCTCCAGCCTCTCTGACCTGCTATTAAAGATCGGCGGAGTTGATCTCTTTGATGGACCGAATGAGGCCATCACTCCCGAAACAACAAATTGGGTTAAGGACATCCGATCCCGATAAACATTTAAAGCTTCGGAGTCTCGAGCACTGAAAACTTTGAGAAACACTTTAATAAGAAAGAGTTGTTTGGAACAGGGAAAAGTAGGTCCATTCATTTATGTTTTGCATGGTTCAATAATAACAGTTTTGTGAAGCCCTCACAGCAAATGGGAAGCATCATACAAGCCCAGCCTTCCTCCTCCAGAACTTGGTGTAAAGCATTTCGAGAAATTGTGATTCCCGTGAAAATTTGCATAAAAATTTGTCTCCAAGTGCTGATTTGAGTTGTTCCTTGTAGCATCAGCACAGGGTATGTGCTTATATAACCCTTCTCTTTCCCATTTCTTTATTAAAGGCACCAAACAGATGCTTGGTAATCTCTGAGATTTCTTGTGCGTCAGTTTTAATCTCCATAACTTCAACAAACAACCTATTTTGGGTGTAGTGTCTTCAGTTGATATTCCACTTAGTTATTTTGGTCAAGAATGTAGATAATATTCGTGCTTCAACATGCACTTCATCATCGTATTTCTCAAACGTTGAAATCTAACTTGGGACCGGACTATAAATCGATTATAAAAGATGCAATATATCAAAGAAAGGTATTTCTTTACATGAACATCAGGCCTAGTATGAAAGCAATGTTGAGTCGCACCAAATAGTTCTTTAGGTCGAACTTCACCATAATAACTCATTCAGCTCTGATGAAGCCACACAATATTAACAACAGGATTAACATGGTTGGTATGGGCGACGATTCTCCATAGGCGTGGATACAGGCCAGTTTTTCCGATATGGTTCAGAGGAGCCGCTAAAGTAATCGTCATAAACGTCTCTTAATAGTATTTATGCCGAACAAAACCATAGGTGGGCAATGCGCCATCAAGGAAAGGACCATTAAGGGTGTATTATATAAACGGGATTTAATTTGTCACCTGAATAACAGACCCTATGAGTAAAAATGAAATAGAGCGTGAAAGAGGGATAGAGGGGGAGAGCCTATGCTAGCAATGTTCAGGTGCACTGCCCGCTTGGAAAATAAACTAAAAAAAGAGAGTAGTCTACAACTTGGCGGTGCAGCCAGTCAGACATCCCGTAGCGCTCAATTAGGAAGGCCAGTTGGGCGGCCTCATTTGACAGAGAGAAAGAGAACGAGTGCTCAAATTGGAAGACCGGTTGGGCGGCCTCATTCGGCAGAGGGAAAGACGCACGAACGCTCAAATTGGAAGACCAGTTGGGCGGCCTCGTTTGGCAGTGAGAGAGGCACGAGCGCTCAAATAGGTAGACCAGTTGGGCGGCCTCATTTGGCAGAGAGAAAGAGGCCCGTCGCGATGAGCAGAATTTGATTATCACCTTAACCATGATTGGCAGGCCTTGGCAATGGTCAAGACACCCACATGATGAGGTTCTCCCAATGTTATGTGCACCATATTTCTCGCTCAGATTCACAAAGTCTAGCTACGGAGCAAATTACAGACCATCATAACACTGCTTGATCGGCCGTGACTGGGCCGAAATGAATGCGCAGCTCTCCATACAACGTTGTGTTAGTTCATTTGTGTTAGTGTCATCGTTTTCAAATGTTACTGATAGACAAAATTTATCGTGAAACGTGTGCTTAAAAACCTTGCTCTACACAGGATATGTACGTTTTCTCATAAAATAACTTATATTATTTCAAGCGGTATAAAATACACTCTAGATTTGGGAGCATTGGATTCTGAATTTGTTAATGTCAATAAGTTTTTTATAAAACCTGTTCTAGCTGTCTGGAAAAAAAATATTTGGATTCCATTTTCTTCCCTCAACCATGGTTGATCCACCATTTCTAGGTAATTAAAACTCCTCATCAATGATTGCTACGTTATGAAGTTTAGAAATAATGGTTACTTCAGTATATCTTTACATATTGCTTCGGTTGCTAGTTTTGCTCGGTTAGAAGTTCTATGTCAATCAAATATCCGGCTAGTTTTCTTCTATGTGGACTTTCTTCTAGGTGGACATTTAATGTTTCCTGTTCAAAGTCTTCGTTCTCTTTTCTTGAAATTCCGAATACCTTCATCCATAATCCTCTGAAGATTTTTTCTCTTCACCAACACCTATAAACATTTGTCCCGTTGTTTCCTTAAAATTAACCCAATTGTTTCATTTGATATTGTCCAATCATTCTCTCTAAGGGCCCCAAAAGTCTCGGCTGATTTTTCCCGGTCAGTGTTCACTATCCGTTGGTTTCGTACTCGCGACTATACCTTATGTATTCTGTTGATATTTTCTCGAGAGTGTTGGTCAATATCTTGTAATTGGCATGGGATGAATCATTCATGCCAATGTTGTTGTGGATGCCATGGTGTTCTACTTGTAGCGTCCTGTTTAGAGGGTTTTCTGCAAAGTGTAGTATAGCCTTGTAATAGGTTCAGAGGATGCACTCCGCTGATACCTCTTTAATATATCACGTCCAATTAGTGACCACAAGTTCGAGTTTAGCGACGCTTCCGGTTCCTATTATAGGAAGGGCATGCAGTAGGGCTCGATGTAATTTCAGGTCTGCAGTCATGAAACCTGTACGTCATTTGACTGGTTCCTTTATTGGACTCGTTGAGAAGTTATGAGCTAATTGGATGCGACCACAGGCCGTTAAAGGTCAGCTGCAGCGTTGGAGGTGTGATAGGCTTCTCAAACACCTGAAGATTTTTCGATTGATGGGTCAGGTAGGTTGAGAAGTGCGACCCTTCAAGAGTTGCACGCCCTCGATCGATCCGATCAATTTTTCCGGTGCCTATTTCATTAAAATCGTTCTAGCGGAGTCGCTTATGTCAGGTGTTCAGACATCTGATAAAGTAGTTTGCCGTTTTCTCGATTGATGGGTGTATATGTCCGGGTAGTGGATATATCTTGTGCGATATAGAACGTATGATGCTGCCATCGTGACATCTCCGAGATAAGTTCAGGCGCCTATGATGAGCGTGTCCGAGCAGTAATTTTCTCCGATTCTGCATTGTATATTGCTTCTTACAGCCATGCAATGACGATTCTCGGATATTTCCTTTTCTGCGAAGGGACGTTTCAGTGGTGCTGTTAATTAGTTTCCTGAACTTGGAAGCCTGACCGTACCTCAGGTTACACTTATCTTCAGTCATTATCTATTGCATTTCGCAGGAATCAAGAATGTCCTGGTTTGAATCGCATCTTATTGTTATCTTGTATTTAAGGTTGTTATCTGCAAATAACTTATTGACCTCATCCGGTTTGAGATCTCTTGTTTTTTGAAGCTCGTTTTGACGTTTTGAAGCTCGTTTTGACGCCATCTTCAAATGACATTGTTTGAGACTAACCGATTTCTTGAAGTTTCTTGTATAAAATATCAACTGAATCAGTTGGTCTGATTCTTCCATTACTGTTTTGGTCGAATCATCGGAGTCCGAGCCAGAGGAAGAACTGTAAGGGCCGTTTTTTTCTTGTTCGTCATCTGGAATTAGTTGCTGGCATTCTTCTTTAAATCCCTCAGTGTGGGAAGGGTATTGCCGACGCCATCGTGCTGGAAAAATTGCTCCGACTATGGATTGTCTTGAAACTTGACAGATTTTAGTCCTTTTGTTTAAAGAGTCTTGTTCGGAAACTTGTTATATGAGCTCTGCTCAATGATGTTTTGAGCATGTGCTTTTATTTTAATTATTATACATATCGATCTCATCCCAGATATGAACTTGATGTCTTCATTGCTTCTGAGACCAATGCTGGTTGCATCGGGTCTTTTATGCCAAGTTCGTGGTAGCCGGCAGCAGCCGTATCTACATTCCGTCTGCATCTCTACTGGGCAGAGCAGCCGCTGACTTCTCGTTCGATGAAGTAGAAATTTCTCGTTAAAATATTCTCCTTTTACCCTGGGATTTCTATAAGTGATGTTGAACTTGGTACCGGGGAGTTTACATTCTAAAGTGTCCCAGATTGTGGATAATGTGTTCAAATTTGACCAATTCATGGAATTAATGGGTTACAATCCGTTCTCTCCCCGTCATACAAATGGATAATAGGGAAATCCCGTTCTTCCCTTGAAGAAATTCTGGATACACGTCTGTGCTTGATCCTTAAACGCTGCCGTAAAACGCCGTGCTTGTCTATACAAATAAATTCCTACACTTTTCCTTCAAAAAATATGTTATGTTGATTCAAGATTTGTTCAGCTTCATATATACCCATTTTGAAATCAAATGGAGTTATCATTTTAATCATATAATCATCATGTATAACGGAAACAAATGGCATGCGAGTATCGAACTCTACCAACGATGAACAAAAAAACTACAGTGACAAACAACTGTACTTCGATTAGGTTCATGTATATTCCCCACGAAGTTCGATTACTACGTTTTAATATTAAATATATTAACACGTGAATAAACACAGCTTATTGGGCTCAATAATTGTTTGATTCCAATACTGGCGGGAGACACGCTGCAGAGACTGTACGGAGCCTGCAGTGGCGTATGTCAGGTAACTTGTTGTATCGCATGCCTTGGCTCGATTTTGCAGCCCTGACGAATAAAATCGGTAATTAAGTAGTGTGTCACTCGCACAGAACTGTGCCACTATGACCCACAGTGGTGGACGTGAGCTCATGACCACATGATGTTGAGCTCATGACGACATGGCGTTCAGCTCATGACCACATGGTGCTGAGCTCATGACCGCATGGTGTTCAGCTCATGACCACATGAGGTTGAGCTCATGATCACATGGTGTTGAGCTCATGACCACATGGTGTTCTGCTCATGACTGCGTGGTGTTGAGCTCATGACCACATGATGTTGTGCTCATGACTATATGGGGTTGAGCTCATGACCACATGCTGCTGAGCTCGTGACCACATGGTGTTCAGCTCATGACCACATGGGGTTGAGCTCATGATCACATGGTGTTGAGCTCATGACCACATGGTGTTCTGCTCATGACTATATGGGGTTGAGCTCATGACTTCACGTGTTCGAGTTTATGACTGCATGAGGTCGAGCTCATAATTACATTTCGTCGAGCTTATGACTAAGTAGGGTGAAGTTCGTGAATACTACTTAGTGTCTAGAATCATATTTTCAATTAATGCGGGTGACTTAAACATATTTGCTGAAATTTTACACATTGGGTTGTGGTCAGAGGAATTTATGTTCAAGACTGGCTCCATTACTCCCATCACAACATCGTAAAGTACATCATTATGTGCAGTGACGTACACATTAGGAATGACACATGAGTGCATAATGCAGTGTCTCTCTTAAGAACCAGGGCCAGCGTGATTAACTCGCCATAACCGCGGAAAACTAATCTGTGGTATCCGTTGACTCCGTGTCCTAACGTCTTCCTCAGGCTTGACAACGCGTCCTAACCGATTGACCTTTCTGTTGCTTCTTTGTACCATCGTGTAACCAATTTACGCCGCATGATATAGCTCTTTTGATTTAACCGAATATAAAGCTAATGACATGACGTCGAGCTCATAACCACATGGTGTCACGATCATGACTGCGTGAGATCGAGCTCAAAACTCCATCCGTGTTCGTGGCTACAAGCTGTCATGCTCATGACTACATATTGCCGAGGCCGGCTGGTATCATCATCCCCTCCGGTTGGATCAGTGACAGGTGTCGGGGGCTTGGCTGGGGCTTATGGATGCTAGAGCTGAGGACAGGCCGTGATGGGCAGGATACCGTATCTGCACACACTTCTCAATATTTTGTCAGGTTCGCAAGGGATGATGTTAGACATTGTTAATGTACTTCATTTGTGAATAGCACGAATCAAACCACGAGTCATCTCGTGAATAACGTTTTTTTCAATTAATGAAGTGACCCCAATTTTCTGTTCAAATTGTGGTCTCAGTTGTTATATGGAACGCAACCACGACGCATCAATTTGTCATACTGTGATCCTGCTCATTAAATATCCAGGGGGGTATGTGAACAGTACGCTTCGGAAATAAATCTGTTAAATAAACCATACAACTAAAATTTCCAGCACCATCTCCATGTTCTTCTAATAGCCACTCTGCTATGTCACTGCCATCATCGTCACATCCTACAGCCATACCCACCCGTCCCATAAGCATGATGTTCTAACAACCTCAAGGTCCCGCCACGGCCATACTCACTTTATGCTACAACCATCCGCAACTGTCAAATATCCATGCTGTTCTAAATGTTATTGTCTCTCCAATGTCATCCCTGCCATCTCAAACAAAGCTCCCGCACTCTTCACTTATGAGGCGGGCGTGCCTTGAGTTCTGCAGGTGGATTGGTAGAAGCAAACTAATAATTCTTCCAACTCACCGTAGTCAGTCTCCATTCGATACGATCACTGTGATCTCTCGGATAAGATCTGTCATTATTCGTGCTGTACACAATGCATCTTCAAGTCAACATTTCTTTGCTCCACAACATAAGCCATTGCTTGCGTTCATTCCGCCCTACATCTATTTGCAGTCTTAACTCATTCATGTTAATTGAGACCTACAGGTAATCCGGTTGAAGTGAATTTAGTTGAAAATCTTTTCTGATTTGCTTTACAGCTACTTTGGATGGGAGTCAAACAAGAGTATGACTGATTATGAGAACAGGTCGCTGAAAATTATGAGAGGTCATGCAGTGGACATGAATAAATGTACACCAATTCCTGAGTGAATCAAAGCACGTGCAGGTTGCACGGAGCAACCTGCACGAAACTTTAGTCGTAATCACACGTAAGCATTGTTAGAGATGTGTAAAAAGTGGAAAAGATGAGATGACATGAGTGCCAGTAGTTGATACTCAGTATTTTGTTTCACGCGATAAAATTTATAATACTAAATCAAGATGAATGCACGTTATGCTTATCGCGCATGAGACACTCGTGAATTTGTTCATCCTAATTTTCGTACTGTTATAAAGCAATCATTTTCAATACGCCTCATCGGACCTGCTCGTTTTAAAAGCAGTTTCAGCGTATCCTGATCACAGGACATTAGAGGCTGAGACGCACTTCATATCTGACATTAATGACCCGTTACCGCAGACCAACATTTCGCGATTTTTTTCAGGTATTAATCGGATGCAAAAGTGTGAGCAAGATACTTAACTGCTGTTCCCCCTAATTAACGGTCTGGAATGGAGTACGATCATTATGTCTGTTAGTTGCGGAGCTGGTCATTCATTTTTATCTCGATCTTAAACCTTTTTTTTTCTAACTGAGCCATAAGGCTTCGAAAAGATGCCTCCACCCTTAATTTTCAAAGCCACCAAAATGGGGAAAATCCTTGCCACAGCTCTGTTCGCCATCGAGTTGTGCCATCCATTCATAAGCTTTGCGCAGAGGCAGTATCGTAACCAATGAGCAACAAGCGAGTTCGAAAACACCATTGCTTACTGTTCTTCGCGTTCAAGCTCCAAAGTTTGCAAGTTTCTAGGGTATAGAAGCCTAATTTTTTGATGTATCAAAATAAGAGCCGGTAACCGCTCTAAACCGAATATCGCTCCGAGACCGAATATCGTCTCGTAACGGTTAAAATTTTCACCTTAATTGGAGAGATCGACTTTCATCTCTGTAGAGCGAGAGCAATAAGGCACCTCGGAGGGATACCCACTGGGGGTTACCCCAGGTTCACCCGCCTTCCCGCGGTGTCCTCGTTAACCACCAAATTTTATTTGTCCCTTTGTGTGAATATATATTTTTATTTAAAATATCCCTCCACCGTCCCTCCCTTACAGGTTGTAGCTACACCCCCTACCCCCTCTCCTCCCCTTGGTGCACCATGAGGTCAGCTCCCCACTGACACCGGGGTTTGTGTATTTAGAATCGAAACCAATTGAAAATTTTAAAAAAATCTACTCAAAATTTTTTCGATGTAAGAGTAATTTTAAGAGTAAATTTAGGGATTAAGTTAGTCGATTTATTCGTATATACAATAAAAATAAATGTTAAGAACGCCCCACCTTAATTGCCCAGAACCCCGGGTAGAAGCTGTGGATCAAACAATGGGCAAGACCATGCCCTATAGGAGAGGGGCTAACGGCCCATCCAGAGCTTCGCACTCAAAGCAGTCTGCGAGAAAGAACGACGAGCCCCTCAGAAGTTCCTCATCGACAGGAGACTTGACTCAGGTCGTAGTCGACGACACAAATAAACGCTTCTCGAAACTGGACGCGAATATAATCGGAATGCAAATTACCCTAGGCAAGCTAAGCTAAATGATGGGCTCTCCCGAGCTGGAGACTGAGGACTGCTCGGCGCCCTCCAGCGAAGTCGGTGAACGCCTCACTAAACTCGAGAGCCTTTGTGCAACCATGAATACCCGACTGGATGAGCTGATGAAAAGGATAGAGATCAGGAGACCCGTAACCTGTTCGTGTGCCTCTCCCAGCCGAAACTCAGACCGCCTGAACATCAAAAAACGTGAAGAGGAGACAATACACTCGATTTGATGACCACAACCTATTCAATAACGGCCCTATATTTCCCGACCACTTGAAAATGATATTATATGTCAATGACAGACCGGATATTTGCCCATATAGGCTACGAAGAGAACTGGCCTCCATGACTGTCCGTTCAATTCTCCAAATCACCGTCAGCGGTGACGATAACTTCACCATTGAAGTAGACACAAAACTTCAAAATGACACAATACTCACCCCAAACAGAATATGTAAAACACTAGCAATCATACCAAACCCATCTTTTTTCATGAGTTCAGTTTGATTTACACCGAGGATCTCCCGAGTGATAAAGCCGACGAGTTCATCAAAAATCTCACCAAAAATCAACCCAAAAAGAAACACCACCACGGCTCTTTCGCTTAAATCCAATTGCCCCACCCCACCTACCTACATAAACATACCTTTCTTTGACGTCAAAACCAAGGTTACACCCTTCGAAAAACGCCCGATGCGATTCTTTAAATGACAGAAATACGGACACACGAGCAGAGATTGTCATAGTAAGCAAAGATGCTCACACTGCTTCCAAGACGACCACGACAAACTGGACGATCCCTCGTCGTGCCCATCCGAAAAATCTCACTGCTTTTACTGCAAAGTAAACGGTCACCCTACGGGACAAGAAGCATGTCCCCAGGATAAGACTGAGAGAGAGATCTTGCAATACCAAACTGAGCACAAAGTCGCGCGACGAGAGGCTGCTCCCGCAATTTGCTCTCCCAAGGTTGATCCTCCCACCCAGGAGAGAAGATCAGCATCATTGCTTACCCACTTCCTCACAACGCTTGTAGATAGCGGTGCAGGGAAATTTGCTCCCTATATGAACCCATTCACCATGATGAACTCGCTCCCCAAACAACAGGGAGGCAAACCGATAAACATGAGCCGACAGGGAGAGAAGTATCTGGCCCACGTCCTAAATATCGAGCAAAACTGTGCGATACAGAGGATTAACAAAATAGACAAACACAAAGTAACTGTCGAAATACATTCATTCTTCAACATTACGAGACGAATTATATACACTTTTAACTACACTCCTAAAACTGATTTAAGCGCTTCTGCAGAAGGTTTAGCTTAGGATTACGGAGTCACCAACGTTTCCCTAGCAAATAGGATCAAACCACGAAACATCCACACCACCGCATATCAAATCACTTTCCCAGGACGTGACACACCGGAATTCATAGTAATCCCGGGCGAACAGGGAAAAACAATAACTTACCCAGTGGCGACATGGCCTGCAATGTGCAAAGAATGCCTGGAATACAGCTCCGTCATCAAATACTGCCAGCCATACATATCCCAACGTTGTAAGAGGTGCGCGGGCGAGCATAACCGAAAAGACTGCACAGCCCTCCAACCTAACTGCTACCACTGCTCATGCCTCCATGAGGCAAGAGACCGCGACTGCCCAAAGCCGATGGACCAAAAAGCAATGACAATCGTACAAAATGATCGCAGAGTCACACGAAAACAAGCAATCCAAATATTTTACGACGAAAACTCAAACTGCCGAATTTAAATTACTCCAAAGCAGTTAAGTCTAAAACTAAGGCTACCCCACCAGACGACACTCGCTTACCGTCAACACAAACTATTAACATGACCCCAGCACCCCTCTCCAGTACTAACAATACCACAGCCTGCCCAGCGACCGCATCCCTAGCAACGAATCCACCAGTGCACAGGAGAGCCCTGCGATAGAGGCTGCCTCGGTCGACCACGAGGAGAGGTCTAATAATCCGAAAATCAAAAGGCTAAGAAACGAAGATTCCTCCTCCGACGACCGCGAGGTACACGACGCCCTCTCGCCACGAAGTAAAAAGATTAGCACCTACCCATAAACCACAGCTTGCCTCGATCAGAGCGTTGAACGACTTCTGACCGTCTTAACTGCGACCGCACCCAGCGAAAACCAAAGTGAGGTATTCAACCCTCAGCTAACATACCTGACACCAGAACATCGCACAAGTGAGAACGACCATTGCCTCCGCGAGGACGCGTTGAAAACCTTTAACGAAGAACTGATACCCGAAAACACTGCTCGACCATGCACCGCACTCGACTCAAATATCCCAGCGACTACTACTCAGCCCATCATAATGTTGAAAAACCCTCCATAGAAGAGAAACGCACTCGATCAAGAAGTTAACACAAAGATCGTACCCCCTCGTCCTCCTCGTCCTACAAGAGCACTCACAGCCGAGAACGCAGTGAGTCTAGGAGATCATGTTCTACAGAAAGCGGACTCTCCTGCGAACCCTCTCGATCTAGGACACCTGCGCCTGATAGACACGAACACCACGAAAGTTCCTACAAACCACGCGACCGCTTCAGACCATCAAGATCTGGACGTGAAACAGATCCGAAATGAACAACAACACAGTACTTCAGTGGAATTGCCAGGGACTTAGGAACAAGAGAGATGAATTATTATCGCTAATCTCCACCTATAAGCCTATAATGGTAGGCCTCCATGAGATCAAACTACGTGACATAGCCACCTTCTCACCCCTCAAAAGGTCATACACCGTCGCGAACGTCACAATAATGTGCCTGCACACGGCCAAGTGGCACCTATGATCCATCAGAGCATACCTCATCAACCTCATCACCTCCTCCCTCTGAAAACCGAACTCCAAGCTGTCGCAGTGAAGATATGTATCTCAAGACCAATTACAATAGTATCTATCTACTCGTCACGAAACCACGACCTCACGGAGGCACTAATGACCCATCTGCTTTACCAGCTGCATCATCCAGTACTCCTCCTTGGAGACTTCAACAGCTACCACGAAGTGTGGGGATGCGTGAGAAGTCCCCAGGGGAGTGATAATGGCCAACACCATAGACACTCGCAACCTGGTCCTTCTCAACGACGGCCACCCACTCGGATCACCCTCGAAAGTGAAACCGCCATCGATTTATCAATCTGTTCCCCCCACTTTAGCTCTCCGAATCGTTTGAGGAGTCCCGCTTCAACACATGCCAGTGATCACAGGACAGTGATCATTTTGCCCCTTACTAACCGACCAAACAATCCCGACGCACAGGAACTTGATTCAACTACCGGAAAGCCAGCTGGAAGGAATACTCGACACATGTTGTTCTCGCCCTCTAAAACTAAAAGCATGCAATTTACCCTAGTGTCCGATTTACACCTGAAACCAGCTCCGACGCTGCACAACACCCCTCTAGTATACGAAGAAACGATAAAATTCCTGGGTCTTATGTGGGACCCTAAACTCACGTGACGACCTCACATCGCAGTTATGGAGACTCGCTGCTAAAGGTCGACGGGGCTCATCCAACCTTTAAAATCCCTGAAGTTCGGTGTGACATGGACACCGGAATGACGCTGTTCAGAGCAAAATTATGATTGCTCATGGACTACGGACCCGTTGTCTTCGGTTCAGCAACCGAAACTATTCTCGACCATCACAAACAATACTTTGCATATCACAACCGGTGCGTTCAGCTCCACCCCAATCGAATCTCTTAACGTGCTCGATAAAAAACTTCCTCTTCCGCTCCGGCAAGACAAACATTCGCTGCAATACTATTTTAAGACTAGAAGTCTAATCAACATCCAGGCAATCAGCCACATTATCATCATATCCGGTGAGCGCCTTTTCGCGGCTAAAAATAATATATGCCCACCGTTTGCCCTACGTCTGGACAACCTGCTGATCTCGCTGAACATCAATCGTAAAGCTATTAAGCCTTCATTCTCCTACCGAAATTTTCAAACTAACACACCAACATGGATGATCAAACCCACCACCGATCAACCTAGACCTTGCAAGTGTACCCTAAAGCAACTACTCTAACCAACGCGTGCCGGCAGGAATTCCTAAGACTACTCGAGGAAGAATATTTAGAACACCGCTATGTATACACTGACTTCTCCAAAACCGCGAACGGAGTGGGAGCCCCCGCTGTGTGCGGGGACATCCCACTCTCAGTCCCCAAATACGTACTGTTTTCAGACAGTTTGAGTGTCCTCACCCAGCTTGAAACACTGCACTACGAACATCCCGTTCTACGTAAAATGCAGCACGATTTATTTGTGATTTCTGAGACGGGTCAGGCAGTTGAATTCTGCTGGATCCCCGGACACACGGGAACAAGTGGAAGCAAACTTGCACACTTGCTTGCTGAACTGGCATCTACTCACCAAAAACAATTTTCCGCGATACAACAGGACTGGTTCCCTATCATCAACTCCCATATAACATCCCGATGGGATGGAATGTGGCAACAGAGTGGACAAAAGGCTTACAGTTAAACCCTCAGTTGGAGTATGGGAAACAAAGTTCACCAACAGAAAGGATAAAATGTTTATCTACCGCTTCTGCACGGGACACGCGTGGATAACTCACAACCACCTGATGGATGTCGACACAGGACCAAACGCGCCACCTTTCCTCTGTTGCCACCAAGTGGCTATCAGCGTGAAACACTTACTGATGGATTGCAACGCAATTGCGGCAGCCCGACGAGCGTTCTCAAATCCTCCGTGCAACCTACACAGCCTACTCACTGACCCAACCTACCGTGAAAAGCTAATCGCTTTCGGAAAACACACCGGACGATACGAAGCTGTCTAAACCCCAAACACCTGTGCAAGTGAGGCGGTCTCTCTACCCCATTACGCACAGAGTTTGCAATACATTTTCGAAGATACGCGTTAACTCTTTACTCTCATGTACGCGCTAGTACGCGAAGATGCCACATGAAATATGTACCTGGTTTCATCTTGACAAGAATAATATTTTCGCAGACGTGGCTGTGCGAACTTACCTGAATCAAATCAAATTAAGTTATTTTCACAAGCTAATACAATTTACTTGCTATCTCTTTAGTCAGTATGGGGGAGACAAGATCGAAGGGGACGAGGAAGCTACAAGTTGTGGATAAGTACACACGGAGATGTTGGTGCGAGTGGTGCCAACCTAGTCTGCGGGCTCAGCAACATGCAGAGCTTATATACTGAAGGATCTAGGCCAGAACACCTTGAGGTGTTTTGGAACGCCAAGTGGCTGTGCCTATCCTGGGATCCTATCCAGGAAGGGACCGTTCTCCGGAGGTCACGGGGCCATGAACATGTGGCGACCAAGCCGGGCAGAGACACTATATTAGAAGTTTTAGCGTCTGTGCTCGCAATTATTAAGGTAACAGTTTGGATTGTAGGAGGAAGGCTACAGACACAGGCTATCTGCGGTCAGTTCCTTTTTAGTCAGTCAGTTTCTAAGATACTATCAAGTTTATAGCGGTGCTGGCCAATATACGTTAAATGAATATATATTGAATAGGAATACGACGAGGGGCTAGACAGTAGCTCGGAGCCGACTAAACACAAGGTGAAACTAAGGTGAACTACACAGTTTGTTCAACACCACTCCCTCTATCCCTAATTGATTGACAATATTAATCAATTAAGTCTACGAGTACAAAGTTGCTGCCAAAGAATTAGTATAAAAGCCAAAGAGAATATGAACATGGGCCGAAGACGCTCTTCTTGGTCTTCCGCCAGGACAGGTAGTATAGTCGTCCTTCGTAGGTGACAGCGCTGTGTTCTCTTTGGCGTGGGTAGGTAGAAAACGGGCGCCTGGTATTTTGGGCCGACTGCGGGCAGAGTTGGTCCACTGGCTGGCAAAGTTGGTTCGTCGGAACTCAGGAAGATAGTTCTCCCGTATGCGAGATGCAAGAGAGATACACCATAATTAATCACTAAATACATCTAATAGTTAGTAACAATTGTATTGTGATTTTGGGTCATCCCAGTGCGTTCCTTGTTAAAATACTGAGTTAAAGTCTCAGTAGAATGAGAAATGAATTTGATAGAGCAAATGTCATTCAAAAAATGTCGGGGAGGGTAAGTAAACTCTAAATTAATTATTCAAGAGTATCTCTGCAGTGCAGGTTATATTTCAGGTACAGGTGCTGATGGAGGATATGTTTGACTATCCGTGATGGTACCTGCATCAACAGTATACGGTTTATGAAAGTCTAACGGTGAGTTATGTAGTATGTTTTTTAGTTGATGTGCCTCATGTTTGGCTACATCTCGTATATGGTCACCTTTTGCT
>SDVV010013151.1:0-15204 GCA_016164225.1 Gammarus roeselii | reverse complement strand
CTCAAATCATTTCGGCCAGTCTCGGCTCGTCGCGCCCAATTCGACTCGCCTCAACATGTTTCGACTGATCTCGACGCACCTCAACCAGCCTCGACGCGCCCCTCGCCCCTTGCGCCAGCAATCCGCGGACTGTAATGGTTAATTGTTCAACTCAAGCATCTCACATAAACGTTTTTCTGTGAATGGGTTTTCCAGCGCTGCGAGGGGGGAGCAGAGGTTCCAGGATTCAGAGGGGCCTCTATAGGGTCCCCCAGTTTCTCAAAAGGCTCCCAAAGGGTCTCAAGGGTGTCCCTAAGGGCCCCAGAAAGATCCAAGTGGACCACCCCAAATCCACCTGGTCTCCCAAGTCCCCCGGGTTCCCGAAACCCCGGGTCCCCGAGTCCCGCGGATCCCACGAGTACCTCGTCTCCCTGGGTCACCTTGTCTCAACCAACCTCGATGCATATAATAAAAATAACCACTGCAAAATTTATCACTATGAAAAAAGGGCAGAGAAATATAATAGAGCTCAAGCAAGAAGAAGTAATAAAATACTAAAATAAAGTGTTAATGATCTATAAAACGAATAATCATCCATCCACCCCAACGCATGATCGAATACTGCCACATCTTTAATGCCCCTGTTCGGCAGGATTCGAGCTGACACAAGTACATCTTGCCCAGAAGTAAGATCAAGCCGGGCCCAGGTGCAGTGTGCTCAGACATAGGATCAAAGCAGATCAGAGCGCAGTAGGCTCAGGCATAATACCTAATCAAAAAAAATGTTTCAGCCAGCATGCAGACTTCTTCGTAAAGCTAGTAACTACCCACCTGCTAACCTGCAGATTAAAAAAATCGATAGTTCCACGAAAAATACTTCAATGTATGAATGTTAAGTTAGAATCCCTCAAAGACGCTTTCCAGCTATGGAAAGAGTCAGAGGTAGATGTGCATGCTCCACACCCTGTTTGTCCGTCGACTGCGTGGAATTTTGTTAATTCCCGGATGGATCGTGGACCATCGTAGTTATCATTTTTGATTCGGGGATCATTTCCACCGGAGCCTCATTGCGATCATTGCACGCCAGTCATCGCATGCTCCCCCGTAGGGCACCGTAGCTATAATAGTAGTGTATATTTCACGGAAACGTGCCCTCTGAAGGAATAAGATAGGGCTTGATTAACGGTGGGGTAGGGGTTGGCCGGAGTCAGCGGGGGAAGGCGAGCGACGCGACCGGAACAGGTTTTGGCACGTGCGTCAGCTAACGGACGGGCGGAGGGAGGGGGGGGCGGAAGGGGGACGGTGGGCTAGATGCCAGGTTAGCGGACTAGATTGGCAGTTTTTATGTTTTGAACATTTTATTTGATTTTATTTTTTGATGTTTATTGTATTTATATATATTTTTTGTTCCTTACATGGTTGTATTGGGGTACAATTGGTCACTAAGTGTTACTCGTTGTATATAATTAATTGATTCTGGTAGATTTTTTTTATACCAAACTTCTGGAGGGGTGCGGTAGAGGACTCCCTAGGCAAAAAGTTGGATGCGCTTCTGGAAAATTAGTAGAGATTGCTCCTACCTATTATTTGTCTTATCAGTTATTTCCGTGGCATGTTTGCTGTGTTTGAGTGTATGTATCGTTCTATGTTTTATGCCTGGATTATAATTGAATATATTTTCAGTGAATATTATGTTCATATTCTTATCTAATTAGGGGTATAATTGACTCATTCTTAGCGGTTGGATGCTTGGTACCAGCTGGATATTGAATTTAGACTACGTTTTGTGTTTTCCATCTATTTATTTCATATGTATATAATATCTATAGGAATAGTATGGTTTATTAGTTTAGCAGTTAACGGGTCAATGTTTATATTTTTTGGGATGCAGCAGCTTCGTTACAGAATCTATCTACCCCATAACGGCTTATCCAGGTTTGAACCAGATATATCGGTGTTCCAGCGACGCGGTGTTCCAATAGCGAGAGTACCTGATCGATATGGATTTATTGTAAGTTATTATATTGTGTTATGTATACTAAGTAATGATCGTTTGATATAAGTTGAATTTGTATTGTTTTTGGAATCTTGAATAGTTATCTCATACATCTATAGGATTTTTTTTTGCTATTTTAGGTTTGTATCTGCTATGTAACACACGTTTTTTCGGGCCTAATTGGTCGTTTATTGAATCATTTTGGTATTTTATACGTATATATATATGACATTCTGTTACGATTAAGCCGTGGTTTCTTTAGTTAAAGAAATGTTAATTTAACCCCGTTTTGGACTGAGTTGGAGAGTAATCTCATCAGGTTTTGTATATACTGTAGCGTGTTCGTGTAGAACTATTCCACACCACTTACTAAATCAGTCACATGTCTTGGTGACATATTCACATTAGTTGTTTGGTTGGTTAAATGCTAGTTTTTTTCTCGTTTGTCATTTTTTTAATGTATGTTATGAGTATGGTAGAGAATTGATCTTCTTGCTTTGTAATAACTCGTGCGTTTGGTACATTTCATTCAGTTTTGTATGTTCTCTGTACAGTTTCCATCTTCAATGCAGGAAATTGGGTATTCCATACAATTATAGGAATATTTCATAGACGTACATTCGTCATTCACCTTACTCCACACGCCAAAGACGGTCTCACCTGCCTTACGTCATTTAAATTTTCAATCCATTTGTTCATCGACATTATCAGCACCCAAGACACATCGCTTCCTCATTTTAGTGACGGCAGGTTCAAATTAAATGGATTTTGGGGATGGCTGGATGCCCATTGGCAAGAGTTGTGCACGCATCGTCATAGTATCGTTTGTTTTCAAATTTACTGAGGCAATTCTTAATAGTGCTTACAGTTTGCAGCTGGCATGCTTCCGCGCGAATGTTGTGTTTGGTCTCAATGTTTGTGTATGTTGTCTGGTTATGTACGTCTTCTCTGTATTGTTCATGTCTGATTTTGGCTTGTGTCTGGTATTTGACACCATTAGCAACTGATTTTGTGGTGTCGGGCTCGAGGAACATGCTGTTACACTTTGGTTGCAAGCAAATTATTTCACTCGGGTAGTCGTCGGCTGTTTCGCTTTTCAGAAGTCCCAGCTGTCCTTTCTTCGTTTCATCGTACAAGGGATGATTTTTTTCGGGTAGTTGGAGAAGTCTATGTATTCAGCTAGAGGAGCTGGCCGCACTTCTGCCTCAATATCAGCCACACCTTTGAACTTGAGCAGCAGCGAGTCTGTGTCCGAGTAGATGAGCGAGACTTCGTCGCCGTAGCGTGGGTTCCAGTGCATCATAAAAGAAGCTGTAGACCTTTGCTTTAGCTTCTGTTTGGAGTTGATGAGATATATATTTATGACACCTTAGGTAACGGAGTGCATTTTAAATTGCATAATATTTATCGCACTTCAATGCTTCCCATTCTGTATTTCAATTCAGTGCAAGTCATGTTGCATAACTGCAATTTCAATGCTAGCCATCCGAGTTAAATTTGGGATATTGCAAACAAATATTTATATGATATATTCTATTGATATTAGATTTATAACACATTTTTATTATGGAGTTACATGGGCTTATCACTTATACGAGAACATACCTATTCACTCCGAAAATTCGATGGGATCAACTTCGACTTCCCTCTCTGGTCATATCGCTCATCATATCGGTGTAGGATTCATCATCTGGGTATGTTCTTTTTCTCTGATCTATTGGGTTCTAGACTACTGCCCTTAGTACACATTTTAGATAGACGGATACCTTTGGGAGTAGTGTATGCAACACTTCCAATCCTAACCTTGTAACCAAAACTTTATTTTTAGTCTTCAGCAAGCTTTTTCTCGACGCTAATTTTTTTATTTTAGTTGCATGTTTATGACATCGAATATTTTCAGGATTCCCACAGAGTCCCGAAACATACATGATTCTCCTAGCAATCAAACGTTTGAGATATGATTCTCTCTCTTCATGTTTCATTACCAACACCATTGAAACAAAGTCAGATATACATTTTATTTTATTAAACAATTTCACAATTCATATAACTGATACCATTTCATTACCCCATTTGATAATTCAGTTTTCTTCAATTTTAGCAGCTTTTTCTTCAGATGACTCCTCATCGGTATCACTATCACACGTTTCAATTATATCTGGTATCCATTTCCCTCATAGTATCCCACGTTTTCCCCATATTTTCATTATTTTCCATTTCGTCTAAGGTTTGATTGTACTTCCCCCATCTCACCCAATCTTTATACGTTCTACGTTTGGATAATAGTGGCATCGTACTTTCTTTACTGCTCGCACCCTGTTGAGAACTGTCTATATCATTATTTTGGAAACCCAGGTCCGATTTATAATGTTCTATCAATACACCCGTTGCATCCTTAGAGCTTATATTTCCTTGTTCATTTTTAAGATTATCATATTCAAGATAATGGTGTCCTTTGAGATGACGCCAAAACCCAAACGTGGAGCTTATTTTGCATAGTTTTATCTCCACACTGCAAATAACACATACCCCTGCCTTATCCTTCCTGTTAAAATATTTCCTTATCAAACTTGGCGACATCCTTCTACACCGCAAGCAGACCGTTAACTGAATGAGTACAAATCAGAGTCCAATTTTATGTATACCATTTATATGCAGGATCGTTAGCGTCACTGTGTCGGCACATGTGTCGACACAATGCATATACAGGGTCGTTAGCGTCACTGTGTCGGCACATGTGCCGACACAATTCATATATACAGGGTCGTCAGCGTCACTGTGTCGGACCTGTGTCGACGCAATGCATATATACAGAGTCGTTAGAGTCACTGTGTCGGACCAGTGTCGACACAATGCATATATACAGAGTCGTTAGAGTCACTGTGTCGGCACATGTGTCGACACAATGCATATATACAGGGTCATAAGCGTCACTGTGTTGGCACATGTATTGACACTATGCATATATACAGGATCGTCAGCGTCACTGTGTCGGCACATGTGTCGACACCATGTACGCAATCGTACACATTTTGTGCATAAAGGGTTACCTTACACTGCCAGATGCATTAATACCTAGGCAAGCCAACCTACTTAACTAACCAAGACTAATATGTCATCGTCCGAGATTTCCTGCTTACGTAAGATACTTATTCATAGATTTATTATACAGTATATTCATATCAAATCCTTCCACATGGCTCTACTTTTCGTAGCCTTTTTTTAATATCACACAATGCAGACACATACACACATTTGTATGCATACACAGGGGAGGTTAACATCTGTAGCATTTTTCCATTAGAACAACATCCCATGCTTTTGTTACAAGATATTTAATGTAGATCAGCTTCACGGCATGTTAGGTTGATAGATCTAATCATCCTAACCCAACCTAGCCTATTATATTCAAGAATATTGTATTATCGATCGACTTTTCATGCTTACGTATGATTTTTTTCAGTGTTTTAAGATTATTGCAATTTAAGTATCTCCACTTGACTCCACATTTTGATCTATCCTCTACAGTTCTGATTGACACTTCAAATTTTTATCCGGCATAATTCATCCATTATTTCATAGGTAATTACGCCGTTGTTTGAATGTTATAGCGATTTTCATATGATTCTTGAGTTTGATTTGACACAATTCTACATCACTTTTACATGTTATTCACACCCTTAAAAATAAAAACTAACCCAACCTTATGTAAGGTTTTCTGTCATTGATATATACATATGACCCTTTCCACACGGTTCTTTATAGAACTTTCACCGAATTCTTTCTACTTCATGGTAACTCTCGACACATATTAGTTAACAGAGAGGCCAGATTTTCAATCTTAGAGTGTTACAAGTATTTCGTATTTGTATCCAGTTTCACACAAACGAGCACTCTGTCTCATACTAGGTCTACCACATTTACTTCAATATCTCCTGATACTACATCCTTTGACGCAATAGCTAGCTGCATGACGAGATTGAAGTCAGTGTTACGTTGAGTGTAAGTGGAGTAGGACGGCTCATCCTCAAATAGACAGAAATGAATTTTCACGTGTCAAAAATTAGTTAACGTGTTTTGGAAGAAGAAATCTCCGAAGATGATATGAGTCGGATCGAACAAATACTGACTAGTGTTGAAAATATCAGTTATCTCAGAATGGGTAAAACAAGAATCAAATGAGTGGAAGATAACATTCGTATATGGATGAAGGAAAAATGAAGACGGCTTTGGGTAGCTAATATCGACATGTTACAGTCGTATGTAACAAAGTTCAAGGGAAATAATAAAGCTAATCTCGAAATTGATATGAATCAAGTGGAAAATCATCATGACTGTAATAAAGCTGAAGTAGTGGGAAACGGATTTTACCGGAGATTAAAAAAAATCTGGAGCGTATGCAGCAATTCCTCAATGATGAAGATCAGAACTACTTTGAATTGGAGAAGTTTCGAATAATTAGGGTTCAAGAAGAAGAAGCACTATATGTGTGGACTCCTGGGAACGGAACAGCTTTCGGTATTCGCATCAAAGATATGCTGGAGTATAAGAAGGATTTTGAGAGGAAACAGAAACATCGTGATGATGGTTATGGATGAGTTGAAAAGTAATGATGAAACCAGCAAGATCTGCAATTATTATTAATAATACAGTAGTAAACCATGTCAATCCATAATCAAATGTTTATATTATCTTAAAACTTGAAGGTTAAGCAATGAGTGGTATACATCGTGTCAGTCGGAGGAAACATTGAATTGTCGAAATCAGTAAAATAATATGTTTCACGGTATGAAGCGATACTCAAAATGTCTCTCATGACAAATTTAAACATTGCCATAAACCTATCCTTGGGGTGAATGTTCTAGATGTGTTACAGATTGGTAGGATAAAAATCAGAGTCCGATCAGATCTTGCTCAGTCAAGATTGTGGCTCTGTTGTGGAAGGATGGGGTATAGCTTAAGTCGTCGTTTGTTCGAAAGTAATGGGGTAACGGGGGTTTGCAATCTGTGTAAAAAAACTATATAAAATTTAATATACATAAATCCACGAGTAGTGTTTGGCGTCATCTGAAACGAAGTCATCGACAGGAATAGGAAAATTATAGGAAAGAAAAAGTGAATCAGCCGTGCAAGTCGTCAAAGGATGAAGTGTCAGGAGAATGTGGTAGGACTAGTATAAGACGAAGTGCTCGTTTGTGGAAAACTGGATACAAATAGGAAGTACTTGTAACATTCAAACCATCTAAGATTTAAAATCTGGCTTCTCTGTTAACTATATGGGTCGAGAGTGACCAAGAAGTAGAATGAATTAGGTGAATGATTTATAAAGAACCGTGTGGAGGTGTTCATATGTATATATCAATGACTGAAAACCGTACATAACGTTAGGTTAGGTTAGGTTAGGTTTTTTTGATGGGTGTGAATAACACGTAAAAATGATGTAGAATTGTGTCATCAAAATCAAGAATCATATGAAAATAGCTATAACATTGGAACAACGATGTAATTACCTAAGAAATAATGGATGAAATTTGATAGATCAAAATTGGAAGTGTGAATCAAAACTGCAAAGAATAGTAGTAGAGATATTTGTTGTGCATTAATCCTAATACACTGAAAAAATCATATGTAAGCATGAAAAGTCGATCGACAATACATTATTCTTGGATATAATAGGTTAGGTTGGGTTAGGATGATTAGATCTATCAACCTAACATGCCGTGAAGCTGATCCACATTAAATATCTTGTAACAAAAGCAAGGGATGTTGTTCTAATGGAAAAATGCTACAGATGTAACCCTCCCCTGTATATGCATACAAATGTGTGTGTCTACATTGTATGAGATACTAAAAAATTATGAAAAATAGAGCCATGTGGAGGGATTTGATATGAATATTAAATAAATCGATGAACAAGTATCATACGTAAACAGGAAATCTCGAACGGTGACATATAATTCTTGGTTATGTAAGTTAGGTTGCCTAGGTATTAATGCATCTGTCAGTGTATGGTAACCCCTTTTGTACAAAATGTGTGTAAATGTCTACATGGTGTCGACACATGTGCCGACACAGTGACGCTAACGACTCTGTATATATGCATTGTGTCGACACATGTGCCGACACAGTGACGCTAACGACCCTGTATATATGCATTGTGTCGACACATGTGCCGACACAGTGACGCTAACGACCCTGTATATATGCATTATGTCGTAACATGTGCCGACATAGTGACGTTAACCACCCTGTGTATGCATGAAAAGGTATATATAAAATTGGACTCAGATTTATACTCATTCAGTAAACGGTCTGTTTTCGGTGTAGAAGGATGTCGCCAAGTTTGATATGGAAATATTTTAACAGAAAGTATAATGCCGAGGTATGTGTTATTTGCAGTGTGAAGACAAAACTATTCAAATCAAGCTCCACGTTCGGGTTTTAGCGTCATCTTAAAGAACACCATTATCTTGAATAGGTCAATCTTAAAAACGAACGCGAAAAATACAAACTCTAAGGATGCAACGGGTGTATTGATAGCACATAATAAATCGGACCTGGGTTTCCAAAACAATGATATAGACAGTGCTTAACAGTGTGCGAGCAGCAAAGAAAGTGCAATGCCACTAACATCCAAACGTAGAATGTATAAAGATTGGGTGAAATGGGGGGAGTACATCCAAACATCAGACGAAATGGAATATAATGAAAATATGGAAAAAACGTGGGATACCTTAAGTGGAATGGATACTAGTGACAGTGATATTAAAACGTGTGATCGTGATACCGAGGAGGTGTCATGTAAAGAAAAGCCTGCTAAAATTGAAGGAAACCGAATTATCAATTCGGGTAAAGAAAGGGTATCATGTATAAGCAGTGTAAAATTGTACAATAAAACAAAATGTATATCTGACTTTGTTCCAAAATTGTTGGTAATGAAGGATGGAGAGAGAATCATATCTCAAGCGTTTGAGTGTTAGAAGATTATGTGTCTTTCGGAACTCTGCGGGAATATAATGAATGGGAATTTTCTCGCCAGTGAAAAAAACAGAAAATATTCGAGGTCATAAACATGCAATTTTAATTTAAAAATTAGCGTCGAGAAAAAGCTCGTTGAAGACTAGAAATAAAGTTTTAGTTACAAGGATAGAATTGGAAGTGTTGCATACACTACTCCCAAAGGTATCCGTCTATCTAAAATGTGTACAAATGGCAGAAGTCTAGAACCCAATAGATTAGAGAAAAAAACATACGTAGATGATAAATCCTATACCGATATGATGAGCCTACAGCTCCAGGTGAGAAATAATGCTTATCATAGATAAAGAACCCTTCGAGTAGGTCTGATATCGCTGATCAAGATAAGACCAGAGGTTAGGATGTGAATAGTTATGTTGTCATAAAAATGATAAATCTAATATCAATAGAATATATCATATAAATCTTTGTTTACAATATCCTAAATCCAACTCGAATGTCTAGCATTGAAATTGCAGTAATGCAACATGACTTGCAATGAATTAAAATACAGAATGGGAAGCATTGAAATGCGATAGATATTATGCTATTGAAATTACACTCAGTTACCTAAGGTATCATAGATATATATCTCATCAACCCCAAACAGAAGCTAAAGCAAAGGTCTACAGCTTTTTTATGATACACTGGAACCCACGCTACGGTGACGACGTCTCGCTCATCTACTCGGATACAGACTCCTTGCTGCTCAAGTTCAAAGGTGTGGCCGATATTGAGGCTGAAGTGCGGCCAGCTCCTCTAGCTAAATACATAGACTTCTACAACTACCCGAAAAAATCATCCCTTGTACGGTGAAACAAAGAAAGGACAGCTGGGACCTCTGAAAAGCGAATAGCCGACGACTACCAGAGTGAAATAATTTGCTTGCAACCAAAGTGTAACAGCATGTTCCTCGAGCCCGACGCCACAAAATCAGTTGCAAAGGCAGTCAAATACCAGACACGAGCCAAAATCAGACATGAACAATACAGAGACGTACACAACCAGAAAATATACACAAACATTTAGACCAAACACAACATTCACGCGGAAGCATGCCAGCTTCAAACTGTACGCACTCTTATGAATTGCCTCAATAAATTTGAAAACAAACGATACTATGTCGATGCGTGCACAACTCTTTTCTATGAGCCTCCAGCAATCCTCAAAATCCATTGAAGTTGAACCTACCGTCACTAAAATGAAGAAGAGATGTAACTTGGGTGCTGATGATGTCGATGAACAAATGGATTTACTTTGAAAAGACGTGAGGCAGGTGAGCCCGTTTTTGGGGTGTGGAGTTAGGTGAATGACGAAAGTATGTTTACGTAATATTCCTATATTTGTATAAAATACCCAATTGCCTGCATCGAAGATAGAAACTCTACAGAGAACATACGAAATGGAATGAAATATATTAAACGCACGAATTATTTATTACAAAGCAAGAAGATCAATTCTCTACCATACTCAAAACATACATTAAAAAATGACGAACGGGAAAAAAACTAGCACGTAACCAACCAAACAACTAACGTGAATATGTTACCAAGACATGTGACTGAATTACATAACTGAAACATATAGTAAATGTTGTGGAATACTTCTACACGAACACGCTACAGTATATACAAAACCTGGTAAGATTACTTTCCAACTTAGTCCGAAACGGGCTACAATTAACATTTCTTTAACCAAAGTAACCACGGCTTAATCGTAACAGAATGTCATATATATACATATAAAATACCAAAATGATTCAATAACTGACCAATTACGCATAGAAAAAACTTGTGCTACATATCAGATACAAACCTAAAATAACATTAGATTTCCTATAACTGTATGAGATAACTATTCAAAATTCCAAAAAACAATACAAATTCAACATATATCAAACGATCATTACTTGGTATAAATAACACAATATAATAACTTACAATAAATCCATATCGACCAGGTACTCTCGCTATTGGAACACCGCGGCAATGGAACACCGATATATCTGTTTCAAACCTGGGAAATGCGTTATGGGGTAGATAGATTCTTGTAACGAAGCTGCTGCATCATAAAAAATATAAACATTGACCCGTTAACTGCTAAACTAATAAACCATACTATCCCTATAGATATTATATACATATGAAATAAATAGACGGAAAACACAAAACGTAGTCTAAATTCAATATCCAGCTGGTACCAAGCATCCAACCGCTATGAATGAGTCAATTATACCACCAATCAGATAAGAATATGAACATAATAAACACTGAAAATATATTCAATTATAGTCCAGGCATAAAACATTGAACGATACATACACTCAAACCCAGCAAACATGCCACGGAAATAACTGATAAGACGAAGAATAGGTAAGCGCAATATCACCTAATTTTCCAGGAGCTCATCCAATTTTTGCCTAGGGGGTCCTCTACCGCATCCCTCGAGAAATTTGGCATAAAAATATTCCTACCAGAATCGAATAATTATATACAACGAGCAACAGATAGTGACCAATTATACCCCAAGACAACCATCTAAAGAACAAAAAACATACGATAAATACAATGAACATCAAAAATAAAATAAAATTTAGATGTTCAAAACATGAAAACTGCCAATCTAGCCCGAAAGCTTGGCATCAAGCCCGCCGTTTCCGCCTCCCCTCCTGCTCGCTAGCTGACTTACACGACAAAACCTGTTCCGGTCGCGTCGCCCGCATTCCGCCGCTGACTCCGGCCAACCCTTGCCCCACCGCTAATTAAGCCCTATCTTATTACTTCACAGGGCACGTTCCCGTGGAATATACACTACTTATAATAAGAGACAATTAGGGTCAGCTGGTCATGATAATGGTCTCATATATACAATCTAAATTAATGCTTTTTACGAATGCCTACCTTTGTATCCATCTCCGCGCAGTTTTTTTGCTCAGTAGAGCTCTACACATATTTGCGTTACCGATTTACCAGTTCTGGCATGACCAATAATGCGGCCACTTATCAATATACAGGCTCTTTCGCTAGTTGTTTTTTATCCCCAGAATTTTGGTGTTAGCCATTTATCTGTAACTGGGGTCAGAAGTGGGATCCCACGAACGAGAACAGAAAGAATCTAGAGAAGGAAGGAAGCCGTAAGTTTTAACACTAAAAAAATATGAAGGTGCTAACCTAACCTGTGCGCTGGCATGAAACATGAAGGGCGGGATTTTTCCTGCATTGCGTATGATCAATGAAGCCCTAACTATCTAATCTCATCAAATATCGGACTTTTTAACGGTCTAGGTATTATCTTAGGAAATAGGAACGGATATACAAAATATTGTTATTGGTAGTGTTAAGGTAAGGCCAAATTATACGATTCATGTATCCCAGTTATATCCATTATTTTGTTTTGAAGTCGGTAGAAAACGGAACTATCAGCCTTCGTAAACGAGAATCAGCAATTGGCAGTTGAAAATTCAAAATTCGAAACTAAAATTTATGTGGTTTGTCAACTAGGCACGTTGTGCGTGATCAACTTTACAATCCAGATACTGTTGCCGAAATATTAGCTTGAGTAAACCAAAACACGCGAGTGTGTCTTGACCAGGCAGAGTCCTTCACAGCGAAATTGCCGACCTTTTGTGTTGAAAAAAAAAGTATCGGAATTATCCCCTTCATACCACATAGAAGTTGAAAGTGACAGTTCAAATAAAGCTAAATTCAGATTTATACTAGTATAAACCAAATAAGATCGCAAAAGCCGGCATGTAGTTATGTGTATAGCTAGTTACTCCCACTTCATTTTAGCCACTCAAAACTTGAATCTTCATTGTTGACGCCGCTTCAGAAAGGACACACGCAACGATATTTCAGTTTTTAGGCAGATCTGACAACAGTTAAAACAATGTCATAGGGGTCCTTCATCAACTACTGGTTTCATTTCAGCTTAATGAAGTATCTCTTTTTGCTAACGAACGTAGAACTAGTCATTAAAACGCAGGAATCCAGAAATATGTAAAACACGGAAGTGTAAGTGAGAGGACAAGTGTCCCTACAATTGGTATTAAGATAGACTGGTCATCATTATCTTGCTCATTGGTGCTCATTTAAATAGACCAAATCATGGGAGCCGACAGATCTAAAATGTAGGTTTCAGACAAAACCCCTTTTAACTGTTCCGCTAGCGGCAACATCGAGTAAGCTGCCCTGCACATTTCCTTAGTGCGTGGTTTAGTGAGTGTGCCTGCCAGAAATACTGGCTCTGACCCCGGGGGCCCAGCTAGGCTACCCGGAAGCACCATCAATGGGGGTTCATAGGACCAAGAGAAAAAGAAAACTGATCCTAACAAGAATGCCACAACGTGCCCCGGATCAAACAATCGTGGCGGCAGAAGGCGCCATTCGTGGATCACAGGTTCAAGCCAGAGCCTAAGCAATGGTGCTCCACACTCATCGCCTTCCAGTCCTGGCCTCCAGAGCACACCACAAAAATTAGATAAGGTTTTTTCCCCTAATGCCAAATTGTCCGTTCTTGCATTGTACAACAACCATAATTTGAATATCAATTCTTAGGGCAACTAACTGCATAATTCGGTCTATTCGAATGAGCCCCAATGAGCGAGATAATGACTACCAGTCTATTTTACTAACAATTGTAGGGACACTTGTCCTCTATAGAAGTAATTATTAAAAAAAATGCATTGTTAACGTCTCATGCCACCACTCATATTAGTTTAAATTTGGTGGCGGTTCTTTTGAATTACTATATAGATCTCAGAATTAGGAATCATGCATAACGTTGGGCAGTTCGACAGACGGACGTACTCCAGTAACGTCGATTTAATCTTTCAGACCTGAAAGGTTCAGAAAATGGATTGTGTGTTGCATATAATTCCTGTTATCGGCTGACCACTTTGCTACTTTTTGTATCAAGTTAGTCAGAATTATTTGTCGAGAAGATTCTTGACCAATAAATGTGAACAAAAAATTATACATCATAATTAATGGAATGAACAAAATGTGAACAATTAGTCATAAAGCAGTATAATATAGTACAAAACCTAATAATTGGGTACAAAAAAATCCTCCTTCAACTGGCCGACTTATGGGAACGTGGCCTAATAAATGAGATGACGAAATGTAATTTTGAGTCCGTAGAATATTTGCAGTAAATTGTTCGTGTTAGATGCAGTTAAGACCGTATTGCTGAATTTAAGTTAAAGTCTGAAACGATTGAATTACATGACCTAATTCATAGTCAAGACAGATTGTGCAGCTCATTGGCACTTTCAATATGCTCCTGCGCATCGCAATGAATTACGTCAATTCGGCCTGATCAATTCGAACATATTGATCATCAATGTTAAAGGTGCACTAGATTGCGCACAATCGAAATCCTGTTTACAATTTATATAAGTGGAATAGGGTCCCTTTAATAACGTGACAGTCATTTAAAGCGTCAAAACTACTTTAATATATTTTCTGGAGCGTATTCATAATCACCATCTGACGAAATGCGACGAATGACCAGCGTTTTGAATAAGATTAATATGCCATTCTGCTTGTGTGAACGCGTTCTAGTCCTACTGCTACTCAACGCCAACTCTTCGAGATGGTCTATGTTCATAAAACATGTGTACAAGAGTTTGGCTTCCTAACAACATATAAATTTTTCTCATTGAAGTAATCGTTCAATTACTTTTATCATCGGTCGCATTCAGCTGTTGAACTTAAACGCGGCTGCTTGGCAATTTCGTCTTGGTCGGACGGGTCAAAAAAACGGGTCAAAAAAAAAAGGATATTTTCCGAACATTTTTTTTCTACAGAGCGCTTTCTGAAAAAGCAACCAATCAAAACAAAGTGATGAAAGTTTCAGACTCTAGTCTCCCTTTGATGTTGTTTCTCCTCCTTTGTATGATTTTTTCCTATTGAAATGATTTCTTTAATCTTAAAAAGACTGAATATTCGTAAAAAAAATTATTTTATGGTAACTGAAACAATTAAAACTACTTTACAAGACATAATCGACTGGTTCATCATCACCGATTGGTTCAACTTATAATAATAATAATAATAATAAAATCTTTATTGACAACCAACATGGGCATAGTTTTACAATTGAGACATCTTATTTTAGGGTTACAGTCTGAACAAAGTTATAAAATTACCGCACACAACTAAGAACAAGTTACGGCATACAACTCTATCCTACCTATGCGTATAGTAATT
>SDVV010013150.1:0-15204 GCA_016164225.1 Gammarus roeselii | reverse complement strand
TAGTGCGCAAAAGAAAAAACGTTAACTCGGAACGGATCTCCGCTTCCAATCCTTTAGAACATAAAGAGTGATATGTACGCACCCTAGTGCGTACAGGTAGCATCGTCGAGATTAGTACAAGGTCAGTGGCTACACGGGCAAATTCAGCTCCGACAGCAACGCAACACAATATTTACAGCTACGCGGTTTGGTTGGATAAATACAGTTTATTTATTTAGGTAAGATAAAGACTCAGATGAAACAAAACTAATCCTCACCTCCAACCCCTCAGAACCTCATGAGTTATATGTCCAAACGCCAGTGCGCACAGATAGTATCGTCGAAATTGGTACAAGGTTCACGGCTACTCGGAGAAAGTCAGCTCCGACAGCAACGCAACACAATATTTACAGCTACGCGCCCTATTGGATTTTTAGTACAACTCATTTATTCAGGCATGATAAAGAATCAGACAAAAAGAATCCCCGCCTCCAACCACTCAGAACTCCAAGAATAACATGCACGCGCGACAGTGCGCAGACAGTATTGTCGAAATTGGTACAAGGTCTATGGCTTCACGGATTAGATACACTCCAACCGCAACGCGTCACAAGGTTTTATAGCTACGCAGTCCAGGTCAACCCCAGAAACTGCATATGGTCCGTGCACGCGCGAGCGAGCACAGACTGAAGAAAAAATACCCATTCACAAAATCACAAACACGAACTCCCGCACAAATACTCCAGCGTTATAATATTGTGGATCGTAAAAAAGAAAGTAGGAGCAGGTTCGTCATGAGCAGAAAAGCTGCTCAGGTTATTGACTTCGCACTGATTGTTTAAGGGGATGGGCGGGGGGGGGCATTGGTCCCTTGGGTCGCAAAAGAGCCGGATGAATCCCGGAGGGTGACCCAGGTCCCCCGGGTCTTCCCAAGCTCCCCGAGTCCCCCGAGACCCCTCGCCTCAGCTCATCTCGGCTTGTCTCGAATCATTTCGGCCAGTTTCGGCTCGTCGTGACCAACTCGACTCGTCTCAACATGTTTCGACTGATCTCGACGCACCTCGACCAGCCTCGACGCGACCCTCGCCCTCTGCGCCAGCAATCCACGGACTGTAATGGTCAATTGTTTTACTCATGCATCTCACATTAACATTCTTCTGTGAATGGGTTTTACAGCGCTGGGAGGGGGGAGCAGTGGTTCCAGGATTCAGAGAGGCCTCTAAAGGGTCCCGCAGTTTCTCAAAAGGGTCCTAAAGGGTCTCAAGGGTGTCCCAAAGGGCCCCAGAAAGGTCTAAGTGGATCCCCCCAAATCCACCTCTGGTCTCCCAAGTCCCCCGGGTTCCCGAAACCCCGGGTCCTCGAGTGCCGCGGGTCCCACGAAAACCTCCCCTCCCTGGGTCACCTTGTCTTCGATACATATAATAATAATAACTAATTCAAAATCTATCACCATGAAAAAAGGGCAGAAAAAAATAGAGCCCAAGCAAGAAGAAATACTAAAATACTAATATGAAGTGTTAATGATCCATAAAATGAATAATCATCCATCCACCCCAAGTAATTGGTAGGAAGTGGTTCGCCTAATATGTAGGTCAAAACCTATTGAAGGTAATTGGTAGGAAGTGGTTCGCCTAATATGTAGGCCGAAGTTGCATTCCATTGCGACACGGTTCTCCAAGTTAGTACATTTTCAAGAATAAAGAATTCAATCTCAGGTGGAGCGGTCACATTCACAACTGCCGCTGCGAGTATAAAATTGCTTCGTAGTCTAGCAAATATAAGCGTGGGACAGCGTGTATCAGCAGACCGTGGGAGTAGAGAAGCCGCTATTTTTTTCAAATGATAGTGCATCTGGAATGCACCTAAAGGTTTGTCCAGTTACACCAACTGTTCAGATAGCGGCAGCCTATCAACCCCACACGGCAACTGGTACCCGTATTTCTATGAAAACATTTGCTGGGTTTGGACTGAGAAGCAATTCCTTACCCCCAGCAGCAGCTCGCCTAGGCTCATTGAAGTCATCGTAAACGCAATTGCGAGTTCAGATGCACTATCATTTCCAAGTGAGCGATCGAAATGAGGTCCAAATCAAATTATTTCCAAGTGAGTTCGTAACCTTACGAGCAACTGGTGTACGCTGTTCCACGTCATCTGTCGTGCCACGAATGTGAAGCAATTCGGAAAAAGAATGTGAAGCAATTCGAAAAAAAGAGCGCTATGACGTAGCTAGCTAACAATAGATTCACAAATTTTGACACATGAAGAACAATCGTTACTCGAAGAACCTGTCAAAAGCTTGCTTGACGATTTAGAAAACGAGGTAGGATGCAGTTCAGTACAATAGAGTATTTGCCTTGTAGGATTAAGCAATGTCCCTGACAAGGCATACGCGGCTAAATTTGATTTGAGCCTCATTTCCACCGGAGCCACAACGTGAGTCATAACAGGCTCCCCCGTAGAGCGTGAACGCGGCTAAAGGTGGATTCGAGAAGACGTCGCATTTCCAGAACCAGCTGCAGTTGGGAATAGAATACTATTTCGTAGTCTAGAGCCAGCTAGAATAACCAGACAAGACAGCAAGCACAAACATTTCGTGGAGGTACAAAGCTGCAGCTATCTGAACGTCTTCCATATCAACACCCCATACCCGCACCACCTGCACGTCTTCCATATCAACACCCCATACCCGCACCACCTGCACGTCTTCCATATCAACACCCCATACCCGCACCACCTGCACGTCTTCCATATCAACACCCCATACCCGCACCACCTGCAACTCTATATCGGCACCCCATACCCGCACCACCTGCACGTAGTCTATATCGGCACCCCATACTCGCACCACCTGGAAGTCGTCTATATCGGCACCCCATACCCGCAAAACCTGCACGTAGTCTATATCGGCACCCCATACCCGCGCAACCTGCACGCTTCTATATCAGCACCCCCCTGCACAACGCACCTGCTGAGGACGAGTGGACAGGTTGTGGCAGAGCTTTTTGGTAGCTACGCCGTGAAGCTCACTAATATGTCGAGGTGATACCTTCTGCAGGTAGCTATGTATCAAACATAATCGGTTTCTAGCCAACACCTCTTGATCGGTGCTTCAATCTCACGAGGTTAGGGTAACACCAAGCAGCTTCAAAGCCTTTAACGCGTCAAATGTCAAATGATGAACAAGTAAGCGAGATTAAACGCGTGGTGCTTCAGATGATCTCATTAGAACCCATTCACACGGAAGACAGTTGGCGCCTCGAGAATTACGCTTCGCTATGTAGCAGCCTCTAATTGACTCTTCTAAACGTGCAGCTAACGGGAAGCTGCCACGTGGTGAAAGGTCGTCCTCGCAGGCACAGTCTGTGTGAATCGCCTCTAACGTAGGAGGCTGTAAGGCAAGTTCTGTCGTCAGGTATAAGCGTGATCTGTGGTAATATTCAGGGTTGTAAATACTGAGAAGTACGGGATCAACGGAGCTAAGAGCATCAGTAATACGACAGGGCGCGGAGAGTAGTCAACTCTCCTGGTAGCTAGAATAAAGGTCCCAATGAGACTCAGTTGCACAGAAGGTAAGTTTAAAATGGAATGATGTAGAAATATTGTTGCTAGTACAGTGTTCAATATTCAATATTCAGAGTACACGCTGAGCTACAATGCGTACAGTAGTTCAATATTCGGAGTACACGCTGAGCTTTCAGCAATTTTCTAACAATATTCTCCTAGAAACAGAATAAATCGACTACTTCGTTGAGAGACTCATTTAAATTATTAATGATTTCATCATCGAAAAACCTATAGCTAGTCCATAGCCAGGAATCGAACCCGCGGCGGTCGCTACTATGCGAGACCAGCACGCAGTGCACTAGGCCATCCAACACACTATTCACTTGTTGGGTTATATATTTATACATATAGTACATACAGAGCGTATTTATTTATTTATATATGTTTTTTGACGAGGCGTCATCATTGGTAGCTACGTCATCATTAAAGAAGTGGTTCAACAATTCAATCATCATGGAGATTGTATAAGGATAGCAGAAAACGAGGTACATACTTCAAATTAGTATATCAAACATGAAAACAACAATTCACATGAATGCCAGTTCATATCATGAACGGCTGGTAGCTAGCTAATAAGTAAAGGTCACACTTAGCTAGATATCAAATTTCAGTAATTTGATAAACTAGCTAATTTTAGAGGATAAACAAATTCAGCAGAAACGTCAATCAGAGAAGCTTTGTGCAGAAGTTATCGAATGTTTGTTTCCGGTTGCTATAACAAATGAAAAAAAAATTGTAGAACGTCACAATGTAAGGAATACCAAACATCGCGTTTGGAGGCTCTGACTCCCATCCGGGGCTGTGAATTGATAATACTGTTGAGTCACTCCCAAAGGATGCACCAACACCAAAGCATCGTTTGGAAAATTATTGTGATCAGAAGTAGGTAACTCAAGAGAAAAGAGACCTGCTGGAGGGCGTCGATGAATTAACCATTGTTGATGCTCTAAAACAAGTTTTGTCTTCATTTGTTCAAATCGTCGCTCAGAAGATGTCATACAAGTTATGTCCTTATTTGTTCGAATCGTCGCTCGGAGGATGTCAAAGAGACGCCGTAGTCGCTATAAGATTGTTATTAAATATTGTAACAATAATTTGTATGGAGACATGGCTACTAGCGCGCCCACCAGCGAGGTTCAAATGGTAGCCATGTCGTACATGGTTCCTTTGTTTGGATAATGGATAATAATAATAGTTGCATCACGCATCCTGCGTCTCCTTGATATCTTCTGAACAATAATTAAAACTATTAATGAAGCTCCCAACTTGTGTTATGCGTCAGTATAAGCAAATTCGTTGACGCTCACCAGCTCGAGAGGCTTTGATACAATCCTGTGGTCGGACATGCAAAAGCTCTATTAGAGACCCGAGCATCGGTCATGACAGGCATGAGAACAATGTCAGCGTCTGCCGCTAAGCGCTGCTAGTAGCTACAGCCGTAACTTGTGCATGATTCAACTACGGAAGGATTGTCCTCATTTTCATAAATTGCTTTCTTGTTCTCATGAATAAGATTGATGAAAATGTATCATATGACGAAAGCTAACGTTTCTTTGGGTATCGTCTCAACGGCTCCCTGGTGATTCGAGTTGATAGCTTGTTATTAATTAAAGCTGTAAATATAACAACAAAGCACTGCTATTTATGGGCTACAACATGTTGGTAAAACAAACCTATAGCCAGCACTTACGTAAAACTCGCCTCAATGCTCTATACTATTTCGAATCAATCTTCTGCTCCATGTACTTATAACGGAACACGTGATAGCAATAACTGATGCAGATTTATCGCACAATGCCTCGTATCTTTAGTATTTTATAACAGATCACGTGATAGCATTTATCAATGCTTGATTATCACAATGACTTATCATTTCATATTTTAAAACGGAACAAGTGATAGCAGTATTCAATGTTTATTTATCACACAATGTTTTGTATAGTTGGTGTTTTATAACGGACACTGATAAAATTCAGCGATGTTTATTTATCACACAATGTCTCGTATCTTTTTGTTGGGAATATTGCAAGAATACTCTAGTCGTCACTGTCGCCGTTACTGCGTGTACAGGCTGGCCGCGAACACAATGTCCCTCTTAATGCAGGCCGACGCCTTCTCCATCTTCTCAACCAGGTTGGTGTCCCCGACTATTTTGGCCGCGTTACGTACATCTCGCAAGGCCTCATCCAGCCTTTGGATGCACTTTACCGTAACCCCCTCCTGAACGTCCGTTAGTTCCATGATCTTGTTGAAGGGCATCCCGTGCGCCCACTCGTACACAACCTCCACAAGACCGAAGTTGAACTGGTCCACGAAGTCTCCCACGGGTTCGAGCAACCCACAGTCGCGCTGCTTTTGCCCGATCTTCTTGGCGACGCGTTTGAACTCCTTAATCCCGGCCCCTACTTCGGGTTTGATCTCAGGTTCGCTGCAGAACTTTTGTTGGAACACTAAGCTTGAGAGGAGAGCAGCGATCACTTCAACGGGCTTCTCGGCGAAGATGTTCTCGAGTAGAAGCTCGGTGACCATGAGTTCGTGGTTGCCCATCTCGCAAGCGATTCGCCCCTTGAGAGTCACTATGTTGTTGTCCTCAATGTAGCCGAGCTGCTTCAGCACCTGAATACGCATTTGGTACTCCGGATGTAACTGAAGGGACTCCTCGGACATCAGATACTTGAGGCGGCCGATTTCTTCGCGCGTTCTAAGGTACTTAAAAGCTTGCGAAAAATGTTCTTTGAACTGAGGACATTCGAGGCAGGCCTGACTAACCAGTCTAGCCTTGAGCAAATCCAGCTTCTCTATTTCAGAGACGGAGTCGAGGTCTTTAACACCAAGATCAAAATTTAGGGACAGAAGGCCAAGCTCGGCACCACCAGTTTGGTGAATTCTTTGCATTTCATTAACAAGATCTTGGACGGACTGGCCAGGAGGATCATCCTTGAAGCGGGGGATTTTACGCTTGTTGATATTGTCAATGATCTTGTCAGCACTGATCTTCAAGGTCTTGTTGGTGATAGCGACAAGGCAGCCCGGATTGACCTGAAGCAGCTCGTGCGCGCTCGTCTCGCTAACAATGTGAACGATCTCGCGAGCTCCGAGACATTGCGCCATCTCCAGTTTATCACATGAAGAATCACTGCCGACACTCGGGTCACTCAGAATAAAGACGACGAGCTTATCCTTATCTCTAGGATCAATTTTCAAAAGACAAGCCACAAAGTTTTGGTGGCCCTGGTTACTTATGATGATCACACGGCCGGGTTGGAGTAACTTGTTTACCGAAGCGTGCCCAGAAATCATGCAGTACACCTTCTTACGCTGCTGGACGAGTTCTCGCGCGATAGCGTAGTACTGCTTGATATCTTTGCACATGACGCAGCTGAGCTCCGCCTGGCCTGTAATATCCTTAGTCAACTTGTTCAAAGACTCTGAGTACTTGGAGGCATTAATCAGTTGCAGGGACTCTGAGAAGGAGCGTTTCATCATGTCCTCCACTCTGAGGGCCTCGACCCTAAGCAGGTTCAGGATCATTGAGTAGGTGAGCTTGAACTGCGACTCCAGCTTGGACGGTTTGCCCAGCATCATCTGGTGAAGGTCGGCCATCTCAGGGACTTCGTTCTTGCAAAGGATGATGACGGTGCCGGTGGTGTCGAGGCCGCGTCGCCCCGCCCTCCCTGCCATCTGGATGTATTCGCTCGGAAGCAGGTCGCGCATTCGGGTGCCGTCGTGCTTTCGGATCGAGTCGAACACGACGGACCGGGCGGGCATGTTGACGCCCATTGCAAAAGTTTCCGTGGCAAACAGGACCTTCACGAGGCCTTTGGCAAAGAGCATCTCGACGACTTCTTTCAGCATGGGCAAGATTCCGCTGTGATGAACGCCGATGCCATTCTTCAACAGCTCTCTCAAGTGCAGCACTTGGGGGAGAATTTTATCAGTGCCTTGAAGACGATCAAGACACTTTCTAATAAAGCTCTCTATCTCCCCTTTTTCCCTCTTGGTTGTAAGATCCTGACTTAGCAAATTAGAAGCATTGTTGTCACAGCGTTTCTTGGAAAGAGTGAAAGCTACTACAGGCAACAATTCATTCTTAGAGAGGTGATCAATAAGCCCAATCCACATGTTCTTCTCCTGTTTGTCCCCCATATGTTGCCGCTGCCCCTGCTTAGGACCATAGGCTTGTTGAGATTTCTTCTCTCGGTCTTTCTTTGCGGCCATCGCGTCCGCATAGCCTGCCTTCACAAACGTGCCGCTGGAATCGACAATGAGAAACCTCTCGTCCTTGCTCTTGCCGCCCGTCCCTGTGTAAAGATAATGTTCTAAAGGCACCGGCCTCTTGGTGGTGCTGATGACGTAGATTTTACGCTTCTTGATGCGTCCGATCCAGTCGGCGAACTCTGTGGTGTTGGGGACGGTTGCAGAGAGCAAGACGATGTTCACGTGTGAAGGTAGCATGATGAGCACCTCTTCCCACACGTGACCTCGGTCAGCGTTGTTGATGTAATGAACCTCATCAAATATCACCCACTCCAAGTCTCGGATAACGTCACTCCCATTGTAGAGCATCGACTGCAGAATCTCCGTCGTCATGATGAGACAGGCTGCCTTAGGGTTGATTTGAATGTCCCCGGTGAGCAATCCCACGTCGTTAAACTTGATTTTTAAGTCGCGGTATTTTTGGTTGGACAGGGCCTTGATGGGGGAGGTGTAGATGGCCCTTGTCATGTGTTTGAGCGCCAAGGCGATGGAGTACTCCGCTACAACGGTCTTGCCAGCGGAGGTGTGAGCAGCCACAAACACACAGTCCTGTTGCTCCATGTGGATGATGGCCTGCTTCTGGAAGGTATCCAGCTCGAAAGGATAAGTGCAGGCAGGGTCAGGGACCTTCACTTTGTAATCATCAACAGGGGCGTTCACATTAAGAACTTCAACCCACTCTGTTCCATCCCCAACAAGTTGGCCTCGTTCCGCGCCCTTGCTTATCTTGATGACGTCGCTGTCGTCTTTTTGCTTAGGTGTGGGCGGGTCAGTCACTCCTGGCAGCTCGTTGACCACGTCCTCCTCTTCCACAGCCTCGCTTAGAATCAACCCAGTTTTTTTGCTTGCCTTAGTTGAACTTGACTTGACATCAAAGATATCTAGCATGTCGTCTTCAACCAGCAACATGTCAGCAATATTAAACTCTTCACTGCTCCCTGCAGCTAATAACTCAGTTTCTATCTCGTCTTGCTTTTCTTTTGGTGCATCTTTCAGTTGTTTTTCTTTGAAATCAATCCCTCCAGAAAGTTTAGGATGGCGGGTGAGCAGATTGGAGAAGTCAAGCAGCACCTCTTTATCCAGCTCATCCTCTAGTTGTTTGGGATCAAAGCCTCCTGGCCAGAAGGGAAGGTTGGTGGAGGTGCCTCTAACAAACTCCTCTGGAGGCCCGGGGGCGCGCTGCAGCGACAGGGAATTTTTGTTTGTCAGGCCTGTATCTAGGTTGAAGACCTCCTCCAGTCCCGTAATCTCACCCGACGCGAGGTCGCGGGTCACTTGTAGACTGGAGGAAAGGGAACTCATCTTGGGCTCAAACAGGCGGTAGTAGTTGGGAATGCGAGGCACATACTTCCTGGTCTCGTGAATACTGTGAATGGGCAGGTCTTCAGGGTGGAGGAGGTAACTCTCCACTAGTTCTTTCAAGTCAGGTATGAGAGGAGGGAGCTCCATGGTGGCCATTATTTCAATGAGATGTCAGGTAGCTTGCTAATCAACTGTCAAATTAATAAAGTTTGAGTTGTAATTCATTGCAGAAACAATCCCTTAATTCAACAGCAATCCATGCTCACTATTCAAGATATCTATAATTGCAAGCTACATGAATTTGAACAATATATTTGATGGTGCGAATGAGTAGTTTAGCAACATCTACAAATACTAAACAGTAGTGTCAACAACAGCTAATCAATAAGGAGCTAGCTACCTTTAGCTTAGGTCTAATATCACAGATGAAGATAGCTTTAGAGTATACAGTTCAGATTATACATTGATAAATAAAGTTGTTCTTTGAACAATGTATTAGGGTAGACCTCATAAAATGTAACCAATCTATGAAAAGCCAAAATGATATTGCAATCTATAGCTAGAAAGCAAAGACTATTGCAGCAGTCTTGATGGCAGGAGCTGGTAGTTTATGCAGGGAAGAGTGGACCCTTACAGCTGTACGACCATCGTTGCCTGTAGGACAAAACCCCAGCGTTAGTCCGACAGGCACGGTCGAAACAAAGATGAACAAAAACAAACAAGAATAGGTAATGCAATGCTTCAGATCACTTCTCAAGAAGCAGAGAGATCTTCCTACTATTGTAGGGTTAACTTTTTCCCCCACATTGGTTGACTCATGGGGACCAGGTTCATTAAATAGTAGGAAAATTTTATAGCTAAAGGAAGAATATGAATTGCAATGAAAGGGGAATAATTACCTATTTGGTGAAATAAGATCAAACTCTAAGGCCTTCCCTTACATGCTGGATGGATCTACTGTAGCAAATCCATTTAATGGATCTCAGTAACTCCTGATCAAAATTTTCTCAAACAAAAAAAAATGTAATCTTGACACGTTAGGAACCTAGCCATAGCATAAGACACAAAAATAGATTTGACTGGTCTGATCATGAAATTAATTGTTTAGACAATCATTTGCCTTGTTTTAATATTTCTCACAATAATTTTTCTAATGCTGTAAGTTACTAGCTAAATGAAATACCTTGAGAGAAATTTCAACACAAATATATATCTCATTACCATTCCTATCTTTAAAATCAAAATCTGCTTGCCAGAACCATAATACATTACCTATTTAAAGGTGTTAAGCATGACAGGGAAAGGATGGATTTACCTGTCTGCAGAAGAAAGGATTTAGAAAGAATATCTCAGTACACCGTTTTGAGCCTCATTTGTGCTTTTTTGCAACATTTTTTTGGATTTATCCCTATATTTGTCCACAAATTCTGAAGACAGGTTTTGAATTAGCTGTATGTTTGTCAGCAAATTCTGGTAACAGAATTAGCCTAGGCTGAAGATTAACGCTATGCAAAACCTTTGAAACTCATCCAGCACCTCCTGCAAAATGGACTTGCTATGTGGCGATGACAGAAAATAAATCGGAAACATTCCTTAGACTTGCTGGAGTGAGAGTGTGACAGGGCAGAAAAAAAATCACATGACCCTTCAAAAGTTTACAAAGGGTATACAAGTAATGTTGATTTGCAATTGTTTGTGCGTGCCCTACTCACCAGCTGGAAACCTTTCACATCATGTCCACATTGCAGAAGGTGCAAGACAAGGCAGCAAAAATGTTCTGATGGTAAAAATAGTCTCCATTGTCAGACATGTCTACCTCCAGAATATTTTAATAGAGATACAGATACAGACACAATACTGTGTCTCCCAGAAAGGAGGGGGGTGGTTGATGGCAAAATGCACCTCACACAACTCAGCTATTTTGTGCAAAAGGGTCCAGCCAGGAGACCCTGCAACACACTTTCCAGGACATGAGTGCAGTCCAAGGTCAGTGTTGGCAACAGGGCCCAACAGTGTGACTGGTTTACCCCTGCCATGTCATGGTGACCGCCCCCCCCCCCCCCCCCCCCCCAAAAAAAAAAAAAAATTGACCATCCTGTCCCTCAACAAGATGCCAAGGGCGGGAAAGCACATCAGAGAAGCGTCAGAAATCATCCATTCACCATCATTCTCCACTCATGCCTATTTATTACTCACTCCCTTGCTGCCTCCACACTCATGTCTATCCTTGCTAACGCCTACTTCACACCATCCATCCACACTAGGACGCATGGGCTGGTGATTAAGCCAGTTATCAGGCTATTGCCAGATAACCAGATACCGGATATCCGGCCTGTTCTGCCCACCAGATATTGGATATCCAGCCGGATATCTTGCCCAGAAAATGCCGGATAACCGGCTGAAAATACTGAATCTCTAGCAGGATAATGCTGGATGTTCAATCAATCATTAATATAGTATTTGAAAAAAAAACTAGACATAGAGCAGATTTAGACTGTGGATACACCTATAGTAGAACAAATAATAGCTTTGTCAAAAATGTGAGAGGGTGAGACTAACAAGCATAGTTGATTTGTCAAAAATTATTTGTATGATCCAAGTAGCAACCTCTGCCAAGAGTTTTTGCAGCATTGTCAGTGGGACAAAGCTGGACCTCAGCATTTTCCTCTTGTTACATTTTCACTAGAAAATGTGACTAAATGTTTAATTTTAATTCCTTTGCCATTTTAGAAATCTGTTAACTTTATGCACTGAAAAAAAAAAAAATTCAATTATGATTGCTCATTTTACTAAGATAAAAATAACTGTGCTGACACAGAAAAAAACAGTAGCTTTGCAAGTTTGCAATGATGTCTGATAGGTTGCAGTGTTGCACTCTCATAGTAAACACAGCTGTGGTATTGTAGCTATTATACTTTCAAACTACAAATAGATTAGCATAAACATGTTTTTGTTGTAGCTAATATCATTGAGTTCAGTGGTAAAAATATAAAAATTATTTTGCACACTGAATGGCATGGCTCACATTATTCAATAACTCATCATCATTGCGGCTTGCTGCCTATCACTGTACGTTAGGATATTGCCGCCCGGTGTCAGCCTTTTTTTAAATGTTCCTGTGAGGGCTAACCCACCCACTGACCCTCTACATGCAGCATATATTAGCCCTGATCTCACACATAGATATCTCATACTGAAGAATAAATAATCAATAATATTTATAAAGATAGTGGATATCCTATAATGATGCCCCCCTAGATTAAACCTTTTTACACAATTCACCTTACCAACACATATGCTGCTTGTTGTAATTGGGGGTAAAATATCACATGATACCAGATTGTGTCTTTACTAAGTTCACTGTAATAATTAAGAAAAAAGTAGCAGCTCATATGATTCAACACAAATTTTATTTTACAATGATTTCAAGCTATCACAGCATTGCAAATGCTTAAACCTATCACCTAACAGTAACAATATGTAAAACATAACACCAGTGCAGCAACAACACCCACGCTCACTGAAGACAACCGCCACACTGATGGTGCAAAATTGATCAATTTAATGGCAAAATATCAATCAATGTTTGGAAGTCTACGATGCTTTGTTACAACTTGTGTTCTTTCACATACACATTACTTGAAATGTGTTGATTAACGATGTATTGACCAACTTGCTCTGCATGTATATGATGATGTGTCAGTTGTATAGATCAAAACACTAGCTTACTTGCTTCTAAACATAAAACATCAGACGCAAGTATTCACTCGATGGCGAACGCTGTCATACCAGCTTATCAGACACCATCATGGTTTTTGCTATTACCCTTCTTATGATGTCAATCATGCTTTTTATTACAAAATCAAAAATCTTTCAACAAACCATTTTTACTTTTATCCAGCTATCTGGCCGGATAATTGAGGCCTAGCCAGATGCCAGATAATCAGATACTAAAAAATGGACTGGATAGCTATCCAGTATCTGGTGCATCCCTAATCCACACAGAGTTTTTTTTTTTCTAGGCCTTTACCCTTTACACCAATCTCCCTTCATCCACTCTCACCATGTACCCAAACCATCTCAGAAAACACAAATCAATTGTCTTCTAACTTTGTTGCCACCCCCCTTCTAACTCACACCAGGTTGTTTTTGATCCTGTCTCTCAGCCTCACATCAGCCATGTTCCTCAAACTTACTATCTAGAAGACATCCAACCCTCTTTGCTCTTCTGCCCTCACATCCAAGTCTCAGCTCTGTAGAGCACAGTTGGGACAACTACACCCCAATACAGTAGGCGTCTTGGCAGCATTTCTTCCATCCTTGGCAAGTATCTTCGCTTCCATCCCCATCGTCCTAAAGCTCATTACACTCTTCAATGCACCCAACACTCTACACCCTTCCTTCACTTGTGACTTCTTCAGTTTCCACTAGTTCAGTCTTCTCCACATTGGAGCCTAGATACTTAAAACAGTAAACTTCCTCCAATAACTCTCCATTTAGTAGGACACTAATTCTGCTCACTGACATTTCTTGAGAATTTCATTATTTTAGGTTTACACATGTTTATTCAAAGCTTCCTTCTCTCACACTCTACCTAACTAAGATACTAGTCAGCACAGCTTCTCCTCTGACTCAGCCACCAGTGCCTTATCATCCGCAAACAGTAAGGCTCAACTGCCAACTCCACGCATCAGTTTCCAAACAGCTCCAAGCCCGGACCCAATACACAAGCATTCACCTTCCTGACCAATCCATCCATGTATAGATTGAATAGCCAGGAGAGATAATGCAGCCTTGTCTGGGACCCACTTTCACTGTAAACCAATCCTTCACCTTGCTCCCCACTCTGACACATTCTTTGCTGTCAACATGGCAACTATGAACTGCTTTCAACAGATTTCTACCCTCTCCATACAAACACGTCACCCTTGACAGCGCTTCCCTGTCAACCCGGTTGTAGGCCTTTTCCAAAGCCATGAAGACCCAGAACACATCCTTTCCAGTCACAAAGTATTTCTCACAGACTTGTCTTACAGCAAAAATTTGATTGGCACACCTTTAGAAATCATCAACAGAGATGTGAATTGAAACTCTGTCACCACAATTTGATAAATATAGGAATAATTAAAAATCTGCCTCCCAAGTTTGATAAAAAAATTGAATAATTGAAAATCTGTCTTCATAGTTTCTTTATAGCTAGAGGTATAAATAATACAGAAAGTGTAAATACCATATCTCATAGATATTCTTCCGTCTTGAAAGAGCATTGGCTATATGCTGCAAGTTTTTTGGTGGCAAATTTCATATTAAACCTTCATTTATTAACGAACTGGCAACACCCTGGCTATTTCTCCCAAATTTCATCAACTTATTCCTGTGGCATCTCAAGACAACTTTGGTGGCCTCTGATGCACCCATTGGAGTCTGGAAGATTCAAAATGGCCATAAAATCATCTCTGCTGATATCCCTGCCAATTCCCATCTTCTGCAGAGGAGTATCAGCTCAAAGCTAGCTACATATAATACAGTATATAGTCATGTGTGAATAGCAATTGCATATAAAAAATTGAAATGATTAATGCTGTCAGTGATCTTACCTGAAGTAGATGATGATTGTGTTGACTTGAAAGAGGAAAAATCTGCTGAATCTCAGGAGTGTATTTTTGATTTAGCTACAGATTTTTCCACAAACTAGCTAAAGAAAAAATTAGTAACCTTCTTGATTACTGTACTGTATAGTTTTCTCCAGTAATAATGTAGCCGTAGTTTTCTGTAGGAAAAAAATACAACATTAAATACCTAGCCATTAGGGGTGCAACGAGGTACCTATATAGGCAAGTATTGGCAAATTTTGGTGGTATTAGTATTGCCAGGTGTCTCACCTTGGTATCCCACTTTGGTGACCTTGCGACTGGTCAACAAGCCAGCACAGCCAGAGTGCAGAGCAAGACAGGAGGTGCAAATGACAGAGCACGCCAGAACCGCCAAAATGCGGCAAAACAATGTTGTCGAAAGATACAGAAATTTGTGCTTCAGGCAACCTATCACATAGCTATCTTGTAAGTCACAATATATAAAAAAACATACATATGTTCATACACA
>SDVV010013149.1:912-15205 GCA_016164225.1 Gammarus roeselii | reverse complement strand
AACGACACACAGAACATCAGTCTCGTGAGGCAAGATCAACGACACACAGAACATCAGTCTCGTGAGGCAAGATCAACGACACACAGAACATCAGTCTCGTGAGGCAAGATCAACGACACACAGAACATCAGTCTCGTGAGGCAAGATCAATGACACACATAACATCAGTCTCGTGAGGCAAGATCAACGACACACAGAACATCAGTCTCGTGAGGCAAGATCAACGACACACAGAACATCAGTCTCATGAGGCAAGATCAACGACACACAGAACATCAGTCTAATGAGGCAATATCAACGACACACCGAACACCAGTCTCATGAGGCAAGATCAACGACACACAGAACATCAGTCTCGTGAGGCATGATCAATGACACACAGAACATCAGTCTCGTGAGGCAAGATCAACGACACACAGAACATCAGTCTCATGAGGCAAGATCAACGACACACGTAACATCAGTCTCGTGAGGCAAGATCAATGACACACAGAACATCATTCTTGTGAGGCAAGATCAACGACACACAGAACATCAGTCTCATGAGGCAAGATCAACGACACACCGAACATCAGTCTCATGAGGCAAGATCAACGACACACATAACATCAGTCTCGTGAGGCAAGATCAACGATACACAGAACATCAGTCTCGTGAGGCAAGATCAATGACACACAGAACATCAGTCTCGTAAGGCAAGATCAACGACACACAGAATATCAGTCTCGTGAGGCAAGATCAACGACACACAGAACATCAGTTTCATGAGGCAAGATCAACGACATACAGAACATCAGTATCATGAAGCAAGATCAACGACACACAGAACATCATTCTTGTGAGGCAAGATCAACGACACACAGAACATCAGTCTCGTGAGGTAATATCAACGACTCACAGAACATCAGTCTCGTGAGGCGAGATCAACGACACACAGTACATCAGTCTCGTGAGGCATTAGGAAGATGATCGGCGACTGGCAGCCTCTGTGGGAGAGTCAGGTCACGTAGAGGTGGGATGTGTAAGGACCTGAAATATGAGGAACGTTGGTCAAACAAAAGGCGTTCGATCACAGAGATTCAATATACCTCTACATTGCTTGCACGCTCTTCTGTACTGCTTGTCACATTATGATTGGTGGCCCCAAGTAAATACCCAATGTCTCTCGCATCAATTTTTATAAGTTATTGTAAATGTCGCTACCCCTCCCCCCCCCACTCCGGCTGTGTCGGAGTTTGCGCCGGTCTACTCCCATGTGGTCAACTACCTGGAGCGCACTTACATATCCAACCTCCCCTCCTCAGGCGGTGTCGGTGCTCGGCCTGCCAGCCCCTCTGCAGCCTTTTCCCTTAACGGCCCTTAATGCTACGACCTCCCCTCCTCAGGCGGTGTCGGTGTTTGTGTCGGCCTATTCCCTTGTGGCCATTTCACTGGATCGCTACATGGCCATTATCTATCCGCTTCGGCCCCGTATCACTCGCCTGCAGGCCAGAGGCGTCATTGCGACGGTCTGGACCCTGGCCTTCCTCACCTGCATTCCCGTAGCCCACTACTCCACGCTCGAGGTTCCAGGTGAGCAGTCTAATAGTAGCCTTAGAGTAGCAGTTCCTGCATCCCGTACTCAGCTACTCCACGCTCGAGGTTCTAGGTGGGTTACGTGATAGTATCCTGGGAGCAACCTGAGAGTGGCTTCACCTTCATCTCCGAAGCCCATTACTCCTCGTTCGAGGTTTCGGGTGAGTGGCCCGTGAGTTAACGCAGTTTGAATAGAGTATTACAACATGATAGTAGAGTTGACACGTTATGATTTTATTTTTTTCAGTTATGTTATTTAAGAGTACACTTTTTAAAACCCTACAAAATCTATCATGTTTCTGGGTCAACTTAAGCCTTAGGTATTACCAAATCGATTTTAATTTCACCTAAATTCCAAAATCAATGATATCTTAAGTGAATAAGTCTAGGTACAAACTGGAATAACACTGAGACAAGTCGATGCCAGAGCACAATTTGACTCGAGACTATAATTAACAGGGTAAACTTTAGCATCAATATAATGAAAAAGTGGTTGAAATGGTAGTTATTAGGTTTATTAAAAAATAACAAATTAAGACGTTGTTGCGAGCTGGTGTGAACACCACAAAGCAACAATATAACATCGCTTGTCTGGTAAGATGATTAGTATAATCATTGTATTCATGACTTGGGAGCTGACAAAGAGATGTTTAGACGGTGAACAGAGAGAAGCGCGTTGCTAGATTATGCAGCCGTCAAAGTGGACGTTACATTACCTTCTGGACCTGTTCTAGCGGAGTAATGTTTGCAGCATTTCTTGTGTCATTATTCCGTACATCCGACAATTGACTAATTAATATGCATGGATCTTGATCATGGGTCATGTTAAATGTTTTGAATGCGTGGAGGCAATATGGAAGTTATATTGTTCTTCCCGTTTCAGGATATTGATTGCTCAAAATTATGATTGTTAGGATATTTGAGCTTAAGACTATTTGTCGCTTTGGTGGCTTTCTGCTGAAGTACAAATACTTTTGTCGGTTATTTTTTCATCTGTTCCATACCGAACTTTGATGCCATGAATTTGGAGTGTCTGGAACAACGTGAAATAAAGAGGTTTAAGAACAGATTGAAGAAGGAATTTATTTAATTTATATTGCAAGCAAACAGATTTTGAAAATTTTGATGATAAGATATCGATGTGATTATAGAATGATAGACTTTTATCAAAATACACACGGAGGAATTTTGTGTTGTCTGTCCCGGGAATTCCATCATTTCCACTTTTAGGAATGATGAATTATTTTACACTTATAAGAAAATAATATGTCATTCATGTTGTTTACCATTACTCCGATTTGGTCTGTAGTAAGACACTTGTATACTTTTTAGAGTTAATTGTCAATTGTTGCAGTTCATTAGCTTAATTTGTTTAAATTGATGCAGTTAATTGGCTTAATGTGTTTGAATTGATGCAAGTAAATAAGGTTGGATCACAAGCAAACAATGCATATTTGAAACAGGACGATGCGTCAAGTCTGTCATTAATTCTAGCTGAGAAAATAAGAAGCCCCAAACAAAATTCTGAGAAACACCATGAATAATATTGAACATGTTAGATTGTATTCCCTTCACAGTTAAATATTGTTTGGTTACAAATTGTTACACATTGTTTGCGATTACAAATTTTTACATATTTTGTTGCGGTTATATATTGTTACCTATTGTTTGCGGTTGAAGTTGTTACCTATTGTTACCTATTGTTTGCGGTTGAAGTTGTTACCTATTGTTACCTATTGTTTGCGGTTGAAGTTGTTACCTATTGTTACCTATTGTTTGCGGTTGAAGTTGTTACCTATTGTTACCTATTGTTTGCGGTTACAAATTGTTGACGGTTGGACAGGTATGGAGTGGATCAATCACTAGCGTTGCTCGGTATCCCTGAAGACTTTTAGGGATTTAAGGGTTCAAATTTTATATAAGTATAATTAAAGATTGGAACAATGCAGAAGAGTCACCATACACAGAGAATATGTACCTAGTCTTTGTCAAAGTTCTGGAGACAACATTTGCTACTTAAATCTATTTAATATGAACTTGTGAGTCATGATAGAAATCAATTTTCCACTTATATCCCACTAATCAATGGATTTGTTGAAGGGCGCTCACTATTCTCTGGTGTTCATTATGTCAAAACCAGAGTGAACGTATCAATACACTATTGGTTTCTAGAAGAATGTGTAGTATATGCTGGGTAGGACGACTGACATTTATGCAGTCATGCCGATGCGCTGTTTACACTGACCTTAAATAAAGAAACTGCGAGTGGAAAATATCCCCTTAGTATTCAATGCTTCATTTACTCACGGAATGTTTGGCAAACGAATCACAAGTTTTCAAACTAACTTCACAATTGACAGAACCGGTTACATGTATGCGCAGAACGTGAACATTCCACGGAGGCAATAAAATGAAATGATATGTAAATTGTACAGGTTCTCACATGGGCGAGATAACAGGAAATGTGATAATATGAAATAAAACAAAAAATATTATAAAGGTAATGCTGATTATGAATTATTGATAGTTGCCAATTGTAAATTGTATAATGTAAGTAAATTACTGATGACAAAAAATCTGCACGCACGAGTTCAAATGGGAATAATTTGAGTTTGCGTCTTTAAGGTACTAATACTACAGCTACTCGGTCTGATATCTGTACCAAACTAATTCCTTTCTTGAATAACGCTGCATTTAAAAAGAAAATGAGACTCTCTTGATGAGATGAAATGAAGTTACAAATCCGTTTTGTTATGAAGATTTTCCAAATGGGTATTATGAAGGACAGCAGCGAAAGAATGGGTATTATGAAGGACAGCAGCGAAAGAATGGGTATTATGAAGGACAGCAGCGAAAGAATGGGTATTATGAAGGACAGCAGCGAAAGAATGGGTATTATGAAGGACAGCAGCGAAAGAATGGGTATTATGAAGGACAGCAGCGAAAGAATGGGTATTATGAAGGACAGCAGCGAAATACTGGGTATTATGAAGGACAGCAGCGAAAGAAAATTGGCTCAAGGTTGAAGATCAAGAAAACAAATCAATGATCATTTTCCGTTCGATGTTTGATCTCATCGGAAATTTGAATACTATCATCCATTAAGACCCTTTGTCCAGACATAGGGCAGTAAAAAAAAGATTCAATAAGTCAAATTCTACGTTGGAATAGTCAAGTTTACTGTACGTTTATCGATTCGAAGCTAAACAAAAAAAAAAGTTAATGATGTGACACAGTAGGAGAATACTTTATTGACAAAAGAGAGTCAAAGTGTGATCACGCCTGCAAGCACGTGATAGTGTTCGATTGACATGGTTTTGACTACAAATTATAGTTCTAAAGCTTTATAAATAGGAAGAAGTGAACACGTTTATACAGTAAGACGGGAATGGATGAACGTGGTTGCAGCAAAACAGCCTGTTTGCCCAAGTTGTTTGATAATTTCAAATTTTATAGACGTCTTCACATGACGTCTTCACAATTCCCCTGCAACGTCTTCACAATTCCCCTGCAACGTCTTCACAATTCCCCTGCAACGTCTTCACAATTACCCAGCAAAAAATTAGACCTGATCTTTCCACTAGAGTTTCTCGTCTACATTTTTTTACCGAGAAACATTGTTTCTGAAACAGTTACAAATGGTTGACCTTCCAATTTGATCTGTGTGTTAGAAATGGGTAATTTCCTTTTATTATAAAGAGAATATTATAACCTGGGTCTTGTCAACATTTAGTGCTTTCTTATTAGTTGTGAACCAGATGGGAATGTTAATCAATTGATTATTCATATTAGTAAGAGTATCACAAAGATTTCTTCCGGTCGAGTGCACTGTAATATTATCTGCAAAAACAACCAAGGACAACCTGTCGTTGGTGTTTACTATGTCATTAATGTACATGATGAAGAGAAAAGTCCATGAATAGACCCACGTGGTACAACTTTTTCAATAAGCGTACTTTCAGATTAGGATTGTTTATTCCCGTTCTCTATGGATTTTCTATTAAGATCACAACCCTTGATCCCACTCTTGTAAATGGAACTAACTTCACAATGCCGTAAGATCACAACCCTTGATCCCACTCTTGTGAAGGGAACTAACTTCACAATGCCGTAAGATCACAACCCTTGATCCCACTCTTGTGAAGGGAACTAACTTCACAATGCCGTAAGATCACAACCCTTGATCCCACTCTTGTGAATGGAACTAACTTTACAATGCCGTAAGATCACAACCCTTGATCCCACTCTTGTGAAGGGAACTAACTTCACAATGCCGTAAGATCACAACCCTTGATCCCACTCTTGTAAATGGAACTAACTTCACAATGCCGTAATTTCAAAATTACGGCACCGAACCCATGAGTTATATCTTCAATAAAGCTTCATAAAGCATATTCTGTATTCTTGAAAGCCTGGAACCTACATTGATTTTACTTAAGTAATTTATTAGAAACACAGAGTACATAATTTTGGGTCAAAAACTTTCTCAAAATCGTTGCTTTTGATGGGCAGGACTGACATTGAGCGATACTTATTTAGACAATTTTAGTTTTATTCTTCATCTACGAAACGATTTTTAGCAATAAGAGCAGCAATAAGAGCAATATCCCCGGAGATTGCTTTAATTGTTTTAGTTGGGATGTTATCCCAGCCAGTTCTGCTACTATATTTGAGCCCATTCATGAGTGGCTTTACTTCGTTCTGGTCCACACGGTTAATGATTGGCTGTTTGGGGATTTCAGTTGAAAGAGGTGAAACAGTTTATTACAACATGATTGTACAATTTACACGTTATTCCATTTTAGTTTTGATATTGCAAGTACAAAATTGAAGGCCCTATTTAAACTATTTAGAGCTTCTGAGGAAACCTAATCCTTTTATACTAACCTATCGATATTATCTATCCTAAAATATGTAGAAAATAGATGTTTCTAGAATTATTAAGCTCAGACACCAACAGGAAACAAACGCACGGACAGTTAAATACCTGACACCATTTAACAAGAGTTCTAATAACATTGAAACAATGAAAATTCAAATATACTGCGAGGTTGTTGAGCTGGCAATTCATCTGCTTCTAACAAGGTGACAAATTCAAATACGATTGAGAGACGTGGAGAAGACAATGAAGTGATTATTAATCATATATGGACTAGTAAGATGATAGGTATAACTCTTTCAGTCTTGACTTAAAGATTGTTAGGGAATCATTCTGACAGTAAACAAGAGTGAGCGAGTTCCAAATTTTTTACACAATTGAAGTGAACACTGGATTTGGTTTTGGATCTATTAAAACGGGATATAACAAGTTTATTGGCATTTACAGTGTAATGATTGTGTACATCCGAAAAATTCCTAATTGAAATTACTAGTTCTTGATCAGAGTTTCTGTGAAAATTTTTGAACGCGTATAGGGCAATTTAGAAGTTATATTGTTCTTCCAGTTTCAGGAAATTTATGGCTTCAAAATGCTGGATGGTGTGAGGATTGAATAGAAGGCTATTTATTGCTCTAATAGTTTTTTTTTCAGTGTAAAAATTTTATCCGTTTTTTTTTTGTCTGTTCCATGCCAGGCTTTGATTCCGTAAATTAAAAATGGCTAGAACAACGTCAAATTAAGGGTTTTAAGGACAGATTGGGGACAAATTTGTATAATTTATGAAGTATGCCTATAGATTTTGACAATTTAGATGATTTGCTGTCGATGGGATTTTTGAACGTCAGATGTTTGTCAAAATATACCCCACGGAATTTAGTGCCGTCTATCTCATGAATTCTATCGTTTTCAATTTTCATGATTGGTTAATTAAATTTACACTTATATGAGAATAATATGTAGCTAGTTTTTTTGCCATTAATTCCAATTCGGTTTGCAGTTAGCCACTTGTTAACAAGCTCGAGTTCCTTGTTAATTGGGTCAGTTAATTCGCTTATGGTGTTTGAAGAGATGCAAGAAGATAAAGTTAACTATATCATTTATAAAATTATGAATAGCAGGGGCCCTAAAATAGAACCTTGAAGAACACCATGACTAGTATTGAGCATAGTGATTGGACTCCGTTCACAGTTACACATTGTTTGCGGTTGGACAGATATGAAGTGAACCAATCACTAGTTATTCCTTATATTCCATAAGACCTTAGTTTAGATAATAAGATTGAATGATCAACACAGTCAAAGGCCTTACGAAAGTCGAGAAATAGAGAGAATACAATGTTTTTTGAGTCTTTGTTATCATATAAGTACTGCAGATGATTTAATAGAGCTTGAGTTGTATTTTTATGGGCTCTGAAGCCCTGCTGGGTTTCATGAAAGATAATGTTAACATTCAGGTAACGGAATAGTTGATTGTGAACTATTTTTTCAATTATTTTGGAAAATAAGAGAAGAACTGAGACGGGTCGATAATTTCCTGTATCAGTCTTATCACTACCTTTGTAAATGGGTGTCACTCTAGCAATTTTTAATGAGTTAGGAAATTTTCCTTGAAGTATGGATTTGTTCACAATTCGAAGCTAGGATTTGGGATAATATATTTGCTAATTTCTTTATGATACTGATGGGACAACTATTGATATTTTCAGGTTTATTTTTTTCAGATAAGATAATTGAGGTAATGTCCTGAGCAGTAACTGGGGAAAAATAGAAGATGAACGAACAATAGATGATCGTTTTCATTGGTAATAATAGTATCGGCAATATTTTTCCCGACCTTCACAAAGAATCAATTAAGTATACTAGTTTTATCTTGATCTTCTGAGTGTTCGTCATTGTCAATGATTCATTTTTATAAATGCTGGTTACGTTTGTTGTTATGTGGTCTAGGTATGTTATTGATCACCTTCCACGTTCGTTTGAGCTCTTTTTTGTACTCAGAACCCTTATTTTCGTAGTAAGTTTGTTTAGAACATCGAATCAAGCCTGGAACACGGTTTCAAAATTAGTTGTGAGTAATTTTTTGCATTTTGCCTTGCAAGAACAAATATAAATAATGATTCCGTGTTTTTATTTCTGATTTATTAAGAGCAGTAACCCAGGGTCTTGTTACGTGTTTTAGAGAGACTGCATTTGTTTTAAAGGACAACATGAATGACAACTTCCATTTACTATAGGGGTTAATTGCTCGATAGCAAGATCACAGTCATTTCCATTCATGATTTCAGTGAAACCGTATTGATTCAACTTGACATGCAGATTTCCTATTGTTACATGATATAATTTCCTATTGTTACATCATATATTAATCTGTATTTAATTTGCTCGTATTTTTCATTTGCTTCATTAATCGATATATTATTCAGAATTTCAAAGATAGGCAAGTGGTCGGATATATCAGATATTAATATGCCAGAGTTATAATTAGGCGGGTTTGTGCTGAAGATATTATCTATTAGGGTGGCCGTACCTCTGACTTTGTCTATTCTAATTGGTTTTGATATTAGTGATGAGAATGCAAGGCTGTTCATAGAGCATAAGAGTTCTAAAGCATTATTGTCGCTGTCGTAATTCATAATATCTATCTTAAAATCTCCACATAGAATAAGATGATCAGTCGTCATGTTGTTACATGATTGGATAATTCATCTAATTTGTTGATGAAAAGATTAGGGTTAGCAGATGGTGGCTTGTAAGCTGTTGCTATTATCATACATATATTTTTCAGTTTAATTTCAATGAAAAGTGTTTGGATGTATGGCATACTGACAGTACAATAGTCTAAGATTTTAGAGATGTATTTATCAGAAATATAGGTGCTGATTGCTGCTCCACGTCTACCATCAGTTCTGAATGAGTGAAATGAGTTATATTTTTTAAAATGAATTAAATCTTTTGTGTCCTCTGTGAGCCAGCCTTCTGTGAAGCTCATTACCTCGAAATGATAATTTAATGATTGGATAAATGAGTGAAAAATGTCACTTTCAGATATAAGTGATATGATGTTCTTGTGTAACAGAAAAGTTCGTCCTGGTATTTTGAGAGTTTTGGAGGTCATTTCAATGTAGTTGTACTGGGAGACCTTAATGCGAGAGTTGGAGATGTAGTGGTGGAGAATGTGATAGGAGGGTATGGCGTTCCAGGTAGAATTGGCAGTGGAGAAAACCTGATAGGTCTGTGTATGGTGCAGAAGTTGGTGGTCGGGAACAGTTTGTTCAAGAAGCGAGATAGCCACAAGTACGCATGTGTAAGGATGGCCCATGGTGCAATGGTAGAGAGAGAGCACTGATGGATTTTGTGCTGATATCGAGGAGAGTGGTGGGGAGGCTGTTGGATGTGCGGGTGTTGAGAGGGGAGGATGGAGGAGTGTCTGATCATCTGCTGGTAGAAGGTAGATTGAGAGTGGAGCAGAAGTGGAAGGGTAACAAACGAGTGGGAGGAGGAAGAGAGGCAGTGAAAGTGAGTGGACTGAATGTCAAAAGTAGAGCCGAGGAGTTCCAGCAGGGGTTGAGGGAAGAATATGACAACGTGAGAGGACAGGACCTGAGAGATGTGGAGGAAGAATGTGAGACGTTAAGGGATGCGTTGCTGAGATGTGCGAAGAAGGTGTGTGGTGCGCGCCGTGTGGGCGGGTGCAGAAGGAAAGGTTGCGTGTGATGGAACGAGGAGGTCAAACTGGCGGTGGCACGGAAAAGAGGAGCATTTGAGGAGTGGTTGCAGGTGAAGTCGGTGGTGGCTTATGAAAGCTTCAAAGATAGGAGAAACGAGGAGAACCGGGTGGTGAGGAGAGCCAAAAAGGACGCTGATGCCTGGTGGGGCAGAATTTTGAGGAGAACAAAAAGATGTTCTGGAAGGAGGTGAAGAGGGTAAGAAAGGGAGGGACCGGAAATGAAGAAGTGGTGAAAGATGTAAACGACCAGTTGTTGTTGGAAAGTGGTGATGTACGGAAGAGGTGGGCCGAGTATTTTGATGAGTTGTTAAATGTCGAGGATAACAGAGAGGCTGACATTGTTGCCAATTGTTGCTCGGGTGCCAATTTTGGGAGAAAGACTTGCGACCGACATTACCAGGGAAGAGGTGCAGGAGGCAGTGGACGTGATGGAAGCAGGGAAAGCATCTGGTTTGGATGGCGTTGCGACCGAGTGCCTGAAGAAGGGTGGAGTAACGATTGTCGAATGGTTGGTGAGGTTACTGAACTTGTGTTTTGTGGCAGGCGTGGTACCGAGTGAGTGGCGCAGTGTCTGCATTGATCCGCTGCAGACAATGCGCGGTATCAGTCATTGATCCGCTGCAGACACTGCATTGATCCGCTGCAGACACTGCGCGGTGTCAGTCAATGATCCGCTGCAGACACTGCATTGATCCGCTGCAGACACTGCATTGATCCGCTGCAGGCACTGCGCTGCAACTCGAGAGGCATCAGTCTGTTATGCGTGGTTGGTAAGTTGTACGGGAGAGTGCTGATCAAAAGGATTACAGACTGTACGGACTGCGTAATTGGAGAGGAGCAGTGTGGCTTTAGGAGTGGTAGAGGGTGTGCTGATCAGATTTTTGCAATGAGACAGGTCTGTGAGAAGTACCTTGCCAAAGGAAAGGATGTGTTCTGGGCCTTCATGGAGTTGGAGAAGGCATACGACAGGATTGACAGGGAAGCGCTTTGGAGGGTGTTGCGTTTGTATGGAGTGGGCGGACATCTGTTGAAAGCGGTGCAGAGTTTCTATGTCGGCAGCCGAGCATGTGTCAGAGTGGGAAGCGAGGTGAGTGATTGGTTCTCAGTGAAAGTGGGACTAAGACAAGGCTGCGTGATGTCTCCCTGGCTGTTCAACCTCTATTTGGATGGAGTGGTGAAGGATGTGAACGCGAGTGTGCTGGGTCGAGGCTTGGGACTGTAACGGGCAATAGCTGTTAGTTTAGTGAATTATTTTTTGGAACGTTCATATTTACGTTTATGCAGGAGGTAACGCCGGATGAATCGACGGTCTGTCTGTCATTGATATGTTTCATACAAGTAAACCCGGTGTCATCCACGCATTCTTTACTTGTTTGGGACGCAGTTCTGTTTTTCCATAGATCAATGCACCGTGAACAGCTAATTTAAAACACATCGAAACTGCGTGAAGGTACCATTTGAGTTTTATGAGCTTATCATAAAGTCCGATGCTCTCAGCGCCTCCTGAAAATGTTCAAAATAACGATTGGTGATTACATTCGGGTTACGGTACCTTAGTTCGGGTTACGGTACCTTAGTTCGGGTTACGGTACCTTAGTTCGGGTTACGGTACCTTAGTTTGGGTTACGGTACCTTAGTTCGGGTTACGGTACCTTAGTTCGGGTTACGGTATGTTAGTTTGGGTTAAGGTACCTTAGTTCGGGTTACGGTACCTTAGTTCGGGTTACGGTACCTTAGTTCGGGTTGCGGTACCTTAGTTTGGGCTCCGGTACCTTAGTTCGGGTTACGGTAACTTAGTTCGGGTTAGGGTACCTTAGTTTGGGTTACGGTACCTTAGTTCGGCTTACGGTACCTTAGTTTGGGTTACGGTACCTTAGTTCGGGTTACGGTACTTTAGTTCGGGTTACGGTACCTTAGTTCGGGTTACGATACCTTAGTTCGGATTACGGTACCTTAGATTAGTTAATATATTTAAATAGTCTAAGTCATTACGAAAGTCGCACACAGGAGTTTTGAATATATGAAAAGCCAAAACAATTGTTTCATATATTTGTAGCAGGGTTGATTTCCACATGACAGTGAATGCGAAACGGTTGTTCGCTTGTATCTGTTTTGAGTTGTCTTTCACAAATGGGCTGCGTGCGTCTATTGCACATTACCTCACATACTAGGTGCACCCTTCCCACATATTAACAGATGGGTTTGGTTTGCAATCGTTAGAAAATATATATATATTTAAACACACTGATACTTATTTGTGCATGTCATTGAACAATATTCCTTGTGGTTTCGACAGTTTTGGTTCGATTTGACTATGTTTCAGTTGCTTTCAACAATATTCAAAATCATTTGACCTTTCACACAAAATAATTTGATAGTCTACCAACGCTCGAACACCATCGACATCTCCATTTGCTGTCAACAAACTTTAAACCATTTCATCGAAATATAGAAATCAAAGAACTAATTCGACAAGCAGCAAAAATATGAACGATAATTGGAAGAACGTATAAATTCAATCAAATTAGTTTGGGAGAAAAGTTTTTTTTTTAACCAATAAAGAATGCGTAACACGTTTTCGGTAATGCAAATGGTATATTTCCTGCTTATAGGAAAATATATGAAAAATGTCTTATCAACCATGGCAAATGACAATACTCTGTTCTTTCTGTCAATGGACTGATCAGGTTCGCATCTGGAAAATATTATTATTTTGCATAAACACATATTGCTGCATCGTCCATAGCTGCTGTATCTGTCACTTCCTCCTTTCTTGCTCGGTTTGTTATTCCATGCCACACTTGACCGGGAGTAAATTAGCGTTTGGGAATTGAACATAAACTAAAGCATACGACCGGTAAACTCCGTTCTGTTCATAGGCATCAACTTCCACGAACCGGACCATCAAGGCCGGACCATCAAGGCCGGACCATCAAGGCCGGACTATCAAGGCCGGACTATCAAGGCCGGACCATCAAGGCTGGATCATCAAGGCCGGATCATCAAGGCCGGACCATCAAGGCCGGACCATCAAGGCCGGACCATCATGGTCGGACCGACCATCAAAGCCAGGCCATCGAGGCCGGACCATCAAGGCCGGATCATCAAGGCCGGACTATCAAGGCCGGACCATCAAGGCCGGACCATCAAGGCCGAATCATCAAGGCCGGACCATCAAGGTCGGATCATCAAGGCCGGACTATCAAGGCCGAACCATCAAGGCCGGACCATTAAGGCCGGACCATCAAGGCCGGACACTCAAGGCCGGACCATCAAGGCTGGGCCATCAAGACTGGACCATCAAGGCCGGACCATCAAAGCCGGATCATCAAGGCCGGATCATCAAAGCCGGATCATCAAGGCCGGATCATCAAGGCCGAACTATCAAGGCCGGACTATCAGGGCCAGACCATCGCAGCCGGACCATCAAGGGCGAACCATCAAGTCCGGACCATCAAGGTCGGATCATCAAGGCCGGACTATCAAGGCCGAACCATCAAGACCCGACCATTAAGGCCGAACCCCCAAGGCCGGACAATTAAGGCCGGACCATCAAGGCTGGGCCATCAAGACTGGTCCATCAAGGCCGGACCATCAAAGCCGGATCATCAAGGCCGGATCATCAAGGCCGGATCATCAAGGCCGGATCATCAAGGCCGAACTATCAAGGCCGGACCATCAAGGCCAGACCATCAAGGCCGGACCATCAAGGCCGGACAATCAAGGCCAAACCATCAAGGCTGGGTCATCAAGACTGGACCATCAAGGCCGGATCATCAAGGCCGGATCATCAAGGCCCGTCCATCAAGGCTGGACAATGACATTTATAATAAGTTGATTTTGAGATGTAATTCAACCCCCGTCCATCAAGGCTGGACCATGACATATACAATAAGTCTACTTTGAGATGTACTTTTGCAACAAAGAAGGTTGGTAGTTTTACATATAGATACGTGTTTGACAAATTAATTGTAACATTTGAAAAAACTATGTTCTATCAAGTTTCCTCCTTAACAGAATATGCTTGCAATTACACTCTATTATGTTGCGCTAATAAATAAGATAATATAGCGAGAACGCTCTCATGCTTAACGGTACTGAACTCCTATAAGA
>SDVV010013148.1:0-15205 GCA_016164225.1 Gammarus roeselii | reverse complement strand
ATTATCAATAAAATAATATATCCAATAAATCTTTGTTTGCAATATCCTAAATTCAACTCGAATGATTAACATTGAAAATGCACTAAAACGCATCTTGCCTTACATTGAAAATGAGAAAAATATTAAGCTAATTAAGGATGTACACAGGTACCTAAGCTATCGTAGGTATATATCTCATCAGGTATAGGGTAGCCAAACCGTAAATGCTCTAGGACCCCTCCGAGTGGAAGACACCAATTTTTTGAAGCATTTCATCCAATTAAGCGTATTTTATACCCAACATTCCATGAAATTAGGCAGATTTATATCGAATACCGATATATTCCTATGATATCAAATCAAAATGAACACCAACATCTATAACATTAGCTAAATAAGATTCTCTACTCTACCCTAAGCGACAACGATTAACTCTTATATACGGTGTATCCTACCGCACCCAGATGATGAACCCTACTCCAATATCCTACGTGATCTGGTTCATGAATAAGAATATATACTAATATAACAGCCATACTAAAAATATCTGACATTTAACACAGAGTTCATGAGAAAAATGTTATTTTTACTACGAAACCTGTTCAAATCAATAACAAAATTCCGAAACCTAACTGATGCTATGTCTCTGGCAAGACAAAATCAAAGCCCCTGTGTCATAAAAATTAACTCTACAATGCTTTACTAGGTCCCTTCTCAGCAATCTACCACTGATATATAACAAATTTAGAGGTTACACCCAGTCATGATACGATGCCACAGACGTACCATGCATCTGTTTAGTCCATCATCTCTGAACAACATCAAGCAAAGACACATCCTGGACATAACCAAGAATCTAGACACAGCTACAGTTGTCAAGAATGAGTCTCAAAGAGTGCGACCATAAAAAGCAAGGCTTCTGTTCACCAACAATCTAAGTATACCACTACAACAATGAGCTGCTTGTCGCCTAACCTCACTAACAAACCCATGGAACTTAAGATCGACATCAATATGAACATACAAAATCAAGTTGAACATTTATGAACTCCAAAATTACAACCAATGAGTGTAAACCATCTCTACACCAGGACCCATCCATCCAGTAAATCGTCTTCTAAAACGTTAAACTGCACATTTGCTAGGGATCAATTCTAAAAATTCCACAGAGATACAGTAGACTTACACCTCTTAAACATACATTCCTATGATTATCGTGGAAAAAAAAACCTACAACAACAATATATATAAAATAGCTATATAAGATGCTCCACTCTTCTATAATTCACATAAAGAGTGTGAAACATTATGGTATCCATCCTTATAAATCGGTATATTTACACAAACAAGCATAAACAGAACAAGCTTTTGCCTAGGGGACTCACTAACTCCTTAATATTGATGAATGAACCAACAATAAACATACAATAACCTAATAGCAAGACCAAGTTTATAACAAATCGTCTGTTCTATATCTATAATAACCACGTCAAATATTGTATCAGGATGAAAGAAGATATAAAAAACACTCAAAATAAACAACACATAACTAATAAGGCCTGAAATAATGGTCCAAATTTTAGATACAAGCGTAATATATTCCGATATTGTATAAAAAAAAACAATACTTTGCATTGAAGATGGGAATTCAACAGAGAACATACATAAACTCAAAGACACATGCTAAAACTCACGAGTTATAACAAAGCAAGAAGGTTAATTCTCTAGCATACCTAAAACATACATTAAAACCACGATGAACGAGAATGAACCAGCATGTAACCAAACAATAATTAATGTGTATAAGATACAAAGACATACGAGCGACACAACTGAAACCTAAAATTAATACGGTTTACTTCATACAATATCTAATGAAATTAGCCTCAACTTCTGTCTAAAACAAGGTTAAATTAACATCTCTTTAACAAAGGTAACCACGTCTTAATCGTAACAGAATTGCATGTATACATATATAAGTACCAAAATGAAGCAATAACGTACCAATTATGCCTGAAATAGCTTGCTACATGGATGATGAAAGCCTAAAATACCCTAAAATGCTTAAAACTGTATTAGTTAACTGATCGAAATTCCAAAAACAACACAAATTCAATATAAATCAATCGATCATTAATAAGTATACATAACATAATATTTTAATTTAAAGTAAATCCATATCGTTCAGGTATTTTCGCTATTGGAACACCGCGGTAATGGAACACTGATATAACTGTTTCTAAACTGGATAGTGCAATATGGGTAGATAGATTCTCGTAACGAAGATACAGCATCCTAAGAAATAAATATACATTAACCCGCAAACAATCTGAAAAATAATCCTTCCTATTTCTATAGATATTATATACATATGAAATAAATAGATGGGAAACACAGAACCTTGCCTGCAATCCTACCTTCAGGCTGGTACAAATAGGGCCGTTCGCACGCTAAGGCAGCAAATTGAGTTATAAGACACGCCTACCATACTAATCCTATAAAAGAATATATAGTGATAAATGAACAAAACATACAAAAATATCCCAGCCCCCCACCGCTACGAACCCACCAATCAAGCATCGATTGAGTCAATTATACTCTTAAGTGATTCTTCTCAATGAATGATTCAGTCATCCTGTAAATATTGAATCTATTTTCCTTCATCGTTAGCTCACAAAGGAATATGAATGAATGGGGTACTGCAGCAGTAAATAAAGCTTAGCGCAAGGGTATTGATTAATAAAATCGGATAAAAATAACAATAAACTAATTGAATCTATGCTACGTGTAAAATTGATCAACAGCAAGCAACGTAGAAAATGATATCGATTTTGAAAATTCATCATGAAGGTGTCCGGAAAGTGAGGTTTTTTAATATAAAAAAAAATATTCTCCATAAAAAAATCCTATTAATGTATGTTTATCAATACCCAAAAAAACATTCAGAGGACACAGCATTGAACATGCAATATGAAAGCAACGAAGTTGCAACACCCCCCAAGCATTGAAATGCTAATACCCTTTTGTAAATATATAACCCGTTAACATGTATAAGCTTTCCGCTTACTGACCCCCGTCCTACCCGACGCCCCGTGCACCCCTTTTCTGCGCGAAGAACTCCCGTACGGCTGGTTGAGTCAAGTTGCATTAGTTGCACACTACCCCCCGCCCACCAAAATGACTCTAGAAAGCGGTTTTCGCGGTACTTTACACCACTCACCCCGTATCTAATTATAGGTAGTACATTCATATCTGCTATCAACAAGAAACCAGTTAAACTTATTATTCACATTTCTGCCGTTTACAAGGATAAAGAACATAGCACTTTGTCTTTAAGTTCACGGTTTGTAGCTGCTCACTCAACAAGTTCAAGATGACTCGTGCAGCGAAACTAGAATGTGTAACCTGCCGCCAATCGTACACTCCCGAACTAATGTATGGTGGTAGCTCTTCTATGCAAACGCGTAATACGCCTACAAACGGAGAGGGCAAAATAGCGAGCTGTAAATTTTGCCAACATGCCGAAGAGATTGAACAACTGAAAGCACAGTTAACTCAGGCTTCTGGTGGCTCACCCAACGCAGATGCAGTTAACGCCAATACAAGGCTGCTAGCTGTTGAATTAGAACTGAAAAGCGTGCAGAAACAATTTGGCGAAATAGAAGCAACAAAAGAGATTGCTAAAACTGCCCTGCATCGGGTAAATGAACTCCAAGTGCAGTTAGACTCGGAACCGGCAAAGAAATTTACAGCTCTAGACTCAGAAACCAACGACCGTATCAAATCGATAGAAAATAAGGTGAACAGTGCTGAGACACTCTACACAACTGTAGTAAACAGGCGGCAGGCAGTCAGTGTCAAAGCATCACAGGTCGGGCGACAGTCCTGCCACAGTCCTGTCAGCTCCACCAAACCAAATCAGCGAAAAGAAAGAATCCAACTAAAAATACTCGGTAAAAAAGACTTGAAAATTGAGGATATTGAAGAAATAATAAAAAGGAAAACATACCTTCTTCTAAACCAATCATACTACAAGTCGGGACAAAAGACGTGGTGGCGCAGACTGAAGAAACACGGGTAAGGTATAAAACCATGCTAACAAACGTCAAAAGATCGCACTCGAACATCCATGTCACTCCAAACCAAGGTAGATACAAATTGAGCAAGATGATATTGCTAAACAATCGCATAGCATCGTTATGCAAAGCATAACAAATCTCAATCTCGGAACATTGGGAAACGATGATCAACCTCAAAAACTATGAATTCGAAAGAATCGCCAACAAGGCACGCATAAACACGTCTGGGCTGGATACCCTCGGAAGCATCCTTCAGAATATCAGTGCTGGCCTTGTCACCGAAATTAAATAAAAAAAACTTTCTCGATGCCAAACACAAGACTCCGCCTTTACTGCCCAACGTAATGAGTCAACAGCCGCCGCCAGAGCAATTGGCAATCACGGACCCTGCAGTAACGATAGAGGAACAACCAACAAAAACAGTTTCACCACTAACAAAAAAGTCCATCGAAGTAACAAAGCAGCCCTCGACCGCAGTCGAAGAGTTTCTGGCAGGATTTCGAGCCAAAATACTCTCAAATGTTACTATGTAAACACTAGAAGTCTCCGAGACAAAATGGACAAATTGGGAATCCTCGCAATTAACGATGAGATCGACATAATAGCCATCACAGAATCGTGGATGAAATCAAGCACCAGAAATTATCTGGGCGAATTCACACTCCTGGGGTTTTCCTTATTTCACAAAGATAGACTAGGCCGTGAGGGTGGAGGAGTATTGTTTCTCGTGAAAAATACTCTACAAATAATAGAAGTTCCTAATCCAAGCAGCAGACATGACATAGTTTCAATTCAAGTAGTCGGTAAACATACAAAGTGTCAAATCATACTAGTTTATCGTCCTCCCAAGAGCATCGTCGCAGATGATATCGATCTTTACAACACCCTCGTCGATGTGGTCAGAACACAAAACAGTATAGTACTTGGAGACTTCAATATTCCCGACATCGATTGGGAAACAGAAGAATGTACAGCCACTGGCCAACGCCTGATTGATTTTGCTGACGATTAGTTTATGACCCAAATGGTAAAAAACACCTACAAGAGGAAGCAATATTCTTGATCTTATATTCAGTGCAAGCGACTCTCATGTCACGAACGTCGAAGTGGGTGAACCTTTCGGAAATAGCGACCACAACTGTATTCGTTTAATGATTGAGCTCATGTTGATAACGTCAACTAACTGCAAAAAAGTCCCTAACTTTAGATTAGCAAACTTTTATAGCTTAAGAGAGGCAGTGGCGTCCGCAGATATAACCCTCGGACAAGATGTCAATCAATCGCTAAACAATTTTTTGAATGTACTTCAAAATATTGAAAATGACCATGTCCCTCGCAAAAACAGGCGAACAGCAGTCAATCAGCCTAAGTACTGGAAAGGAGAGTTGCAGCGCCTTCAATTGCAAACGAAAGCAAAGCACTCGAATTAACAGAAACACCCACACGACGATGCTGTAAAAAATGAGTACAAAATCAGCAGACGGATTTTTAAGACGGTCCATAAACGCAAGAAAAAATATCACGAAAATGAAATTGCGACCATCGCCAAAACTAATCTGAAACAATTTTTCAGTTATATATCAAGCAAAAAAACTCAAGATCTGTAATTGGCCCTCTTGAAAATGATATCGGTGAGCTAGAAACTGACGACACTAAAATGAGCGTCCTGCATAACCAATTTTTCTGTTCTGTATTCACGTTAGAGAATGCGGATATTCCTAACCCTGAGGATATCATAGCGCAAAGACAAATCGAAGCCCTCAGCACAGTGAACTTTACCCCTGCCGAAGTTATTAAGTACATAGAAAAATTGGCAGTTACAAAATCTCCCGGCTCAGACCAAGTTCTTCCCAGAATACTGAAAGAAACTAAGAACGAAATTGCCGAACATCTAGCAAACATTTTCACCCAGTCTCTCACAAATGGCACCTACCTCTCTCAATGGAAAGAGCCAACGTCACCCCAATTTTCAAAAAAGAGGACAGAAAGTGTCCGGAAAATTACCGTCCAATAAGTCTCACTTCAGTCAAAGGCAAATTGATGGAAAGTTTGATCACGGATAAAATTACAGAATTCTTAGAATTAAATCAGTTAATAGTTAACTCTCAGCATAGCTTCAGACGCGATCGTTCTTGTCTTACTAACCTGCTGCTTTTTTTCAAGAATATAATTGAATTTCACGACGCAAAATCTCCGATCGACATCATTTACCTTGACTTTCAAAAGGCTTTCGACAAAGTTCCTCACAAATGCTTGGTTGGTAAATTGCACAGCATCGGCATTCGAGGTGAACTCAATAATTGGATAAAATGCTGACTCATGGGCAGACGGCAGCGAGTTGTACTTAATGAAACTTCCTCCAATTGGGGTAAAGTTACAAGCGGCGTGCCCCAAGGATCTGTGTTAGGTCCAGTTCTCTTCATAATATTCATAAACGATCTCGACAGCAACGTACTCTCGAACATTAGTAAGTTTGCAGACGATACCAAGCTAGAAGGAAAAGTGCAAACCAAAATCGAGTGTGAGCAGATCCAATCATGTTTGAACAAAATTTTTGCATGGTCAGAAAAGTGGCAAATGAAATTCAATATCGACAAGTATAAAGTTATGCACCATTGGTCACCAAAACCCTTAACACGAATATTCAATGTCCGGAAACAAACTGATACCAGTCACCGAAGAGAGAGATCTAGGTGTCATAATTAGTAACGACTTAAAAAGCACCAAGCAATGTAACGATGCAGCCAAAAAAGGCAATAAAATGTTAGGCATGATATCCCGCACAATCTCGTACAAGAGCCGAAATAGTATTCGCAAGTTATACACTGTCTTTGTTAGACCGCACCTTGAGTTTTCCGACCGATTCTGGTCCCCATACCTCAGAAAAGACATTATTAAATTAGAGAAGGTCCAACGTAGAGCTACAAAACTCATCCCTTCGCTGCGCAATAAATCGTACAAAGAGAGACTGTGCGAACTCAACCTTTATTCGCCAGAGAAACGTCGAGTCAAAGGTGACATGATCGAAATGTGGAAGATTATGGAGGGTAAGGAAAACGTCGAGAGAGCAAGCCTTTTCACTTTAGATGCGAACGGAGTGACCAGGAATAATGAATACAAAATTGTTGGCAAGCGTTTCACACTCGATATCACGCGTAATTTCTTCACGTATAGGGTTGTCAGAGATTGAAACAGACTTCCCGCGGAAGTTGTGAACAGCGATACAATCGAAAAGTTTAAGTCACGACTCGATAAATTCTACCAAAATCGCCGCCAAATGGCTCCCATCTATAGCACTTTCACCAGTATATTCGTGGAAAATGGTGTTCGGCATTGACACCCATTACGGGTAAATTAGTGCCAGGCACTGGCACTAGCACGGTAAATAAGGTGCCCGGCATTGGTACCTGCTCGTTGTAATTCGGTGTTCGCGGAATGAAACTGTACAATCTTAGATCACCACCGTGGGTGTTGATCTGGTCGGTGGCTTATCTTCAGGTGCCGATTTGAGTTCTTTCGAGAATCATTGTTAAATGCTATTTCCTTCAACAAACTTTCTCTTTCTTGATCTATTAAACAGAAAATACACAGACACAAGATGCTATCTTAGACGTTCTACTTCAAAACTTACCTTCTTACTATCAACAGGCAACCCAGTTTGGGCCAAAAATCCTGTTGTTGTCTTTATACACTTGTAAACACTTGTAAACTAGTCTGTTATAATCGTTAACACAACTGGTCTGCTATAATCGTTAACACATCTTGTCTGCTATGATCGGTAACACAACTGGTCTGCTATAATCGTTAACACAGCTGGTCTGCTATAATCGTTGATATAAATGGTCTGCTATAATCGGTAACACAACTGGTCTGCTATAATCGTTAACACATCTGGTCTGCTATAATCGGTGACACAACTGGTCTGCTATAATCGTCAACATAACTGGTCTGCTATAATCGTTGACACATCTGGTCTGTTATAATCGTTAACACAACTGGTCTGCTCTAATCGGTAACACATCTGGTCTGCTATAATCGGTAACACAACTGGTCTGCCATAATCGTTAACACAACTGGTCTGCTCTAATCGGTAAAACATCTGGTCTGCTATAATCGGTAACACAACTGGTCTGCCATAATCGTTAACACAACTGGTCTGCTATAATCGTTAACACAACTGGTCTGTTATTCTCCACATAGCAAAGGAAAACTTTTTCTGCTTGAATTGGTCTGCGCGATCATTTCAGTACTCGTTTGCATAGCAAAGAAAGACGCCCGTAACATTAACATGTATTATTACCCTTCTACATCCGGCCGAAGTCGATCTCTCACGATCAATATTGTCGATGCGTAATTAAATGCGTCCGCAACAGAGACAAATTTGGCGGGAATAGACCGACGGAAATGACGGGATGTGGAGTGCTCTTGATATTGTCGTTGAGGAGTTGTGGAGTGCTGTTGACATCACGGTTGACATTGTCGGTGAGGAGGAGACCAGAGGAGACGACAGGCGACATGGTGTGCTGTGGGCATTGTCGGTGAAGAATAAACCAGAGGAGACAAGGAGCGATATGGCGTGCTGTGGGCATTGTCGATGAGAAGTAAACCAGAGGTGACAAGGGACGATATGGCATGATGTGGGCATTTTCGGCGAGGAGTAAACCAGAGGAGACACGGGGCGCTGTGGCGTGCTGTGGGCATTGTCGGTGAGGAGTAAACCAGAGGAGACAAGGGGCGATATGGCGTATTGACATATCTCCATGCAGGTAGGGGAGTGTGGACGAAGGCGTACTGGGAGAGATGATTGGATGAGTGTAGCAAAGGTGTGCTCTTTTAACAAAATGCCGAAGTGCATTATGGGGTGGAAGGACAACCCTGCCTGCACCGCTGGTAATTTTTTACACTTCGTATAGGCCGGTATATTTACCAAAAGCGACTATCTTTTTCCCGTGAGGGAGGTCAGTTAGTAAGCTTTTTAGATGGCGAGGGGGATTTAAGAAAACTTGTCGAGCCGCGGCGAGTGCGCTGCGCTCCATCAGGAAGGGTTACACGCTGACTGCCCCATTGTTGCCCCAGGGACATGGTGGCGTGGCCGGTTCGGTGTCTACGTCCATCAGACGGTTGTGAGCTGTCCATGTGTGTCCCGTGCGCAAGCGGTTAATGAATAGTTGGTTTCCCCTGAGGGAAAATTTGGTTTCCCATTCTTCACCAAGGGTTTGACTGAAAGTATTTTCTGTCAAATTACTAGACACCCATCGTTCCATCGGGATTTTATAAGAGAGTTGATGATATGGAACCAAATTCGATTGTGTATGGTGATAAATTGTTTTAGATGAGTGAACGACAGTTTAGCATTCCCGTGTGATCCGGATCCACCGTGTGTATTAGCTCGGATATTGTAGATAGGTCGTGTTGCATTTGCATAGGGCGGGGTGTGTAACCTGCAGAGTTCAGAATCGAGTGAGAGCACTTAGATTGCCTGAGAATATTACGTGTGTTGGGAGGCGATTCGAGTGCGTATAGCTCTGCATTGAAAACAGAGGCTTCTTCTGGGAGGATAGCCAAACGTGAGGTGGCCCCGCGCATAGCACTTCCACTCCCTTGACGGTTTTGGAAAATCTGGATACGGTTCGTCAAGCACCGTCGAAAATCCTTGGCAGTATATATTGATTGGAGTAGTTTCTTTTGGGTATATTTGCAATAAGCAGTTAACCGGCGGTGGGTTGATCATCCAAGTATGTGTGCTAATTCGAAGATTACGGTAAGAAAATCAAGGCTTGGTAGTTTAGCGAGTGATGTCTAGTGAGATCAAGTTGTCCAAATTACTGGTTGAACACTTAGCCTTCCATTCCTCATCTGCTGGGGTCCGTGGGGACGAGGCATTATGGAGTGCTGTTGACGAGGTCGGTGAGGAGTAGACCCATGAAGACGAGGCGTCATGGACTGATTACAAGTGGTAGAGGACAACAACTGGCCTTGCATCCAAACTAGGTAGGAAGATTAGTTCTGAAATAGAATGTCAAATATAAAATCATGTAACTGAGTAATATCTGAAGTAAATGATGCAGAAAATAAATGGTCGTAGTAGGAAATAATATGAAACGATGATCCTTGAAATGACTTAAACCAGCACTTGTAGAGAAAGCCCAGCCCCCCCCCCCCGGAATTGATTTGAAATCGTTTCTGTTTCACTATGTTAAAACAGTACTGACTTGTGGACCGCCAGCCTTACTGGACACCGTTTTGCAACGAGTAGGTTCTGGTTAGAACCTACCACACTGGTTAAAATGCCGGACACCGTTTTAACGCACTAATGCTGGACATTTTTCTGAAAAGTGTTACACTTAAAATGTAGTTTAGGGCGATTCTGGTAAAAAATAAAATAATAATCGAACTGTGACTTGCTTGCATTTACAATTTTCCTTGGAAGTTTGTTTCATCCTTCGACGACTTAACACGTGAAGAAATTACGCGTTATGTCGAGTGTAATCAGTATTCACAGTCAGTCGTTCGCATTTAAATTAGAAAGGCTCGTTCGGTCGACGTTTTCCCCGCCGTTCATGATCTTCTGCTCTACGATCCTGTTACCTCTTTAATAAACGCTTCTCAAGCGAATAAAGATACAGGGGGCGAAATCTGTCTTTGTAAGATTTATAGCGCATCGAGGGAAAAAATTTGGTAGCTCTTCGTTGCTTCTTGTCTAATTTGCTAACGTATTTTCTGTGATTTCTTGACCGGAATTGAACTGTGTACTTGAGATGTGGTTGGACAAATTAATTGTACTACGTAAGAATTCAGTGTTTGCTCTTATACGAGACAGCGCGGGATATCACACCTAGAATTTTCTTTGCTTTTCTGGCAGCCTCGTTACATTGCTTTTACCTATTAAATCGTTACTACTGATGAGATCTAGATTTCTCTCTTCGATGACATGAATTTGTTTCTATCCGGACATCGGATGTTCGTGCATGGGGCTGCTATGACCTATGTCATAACTTTACATATGTTGACGTAAATTTTAATTTGCACTTTTGTGTCCGATAAACAATTTTGTTCGAGTCTAGTCGGATCTGCCGACACTCAAGTTCTGGTTGCACTTTTCCTCTGAAATTATTGTCGTTAGCAAACTTGTTTATGTCCAAAAGTACGGTTTTATTGATATTGTTTGCTATGTATATTATGGGGACTGGACCTAAAACGGATCCTTGAGACACGCCGCTTGGTACATCTCTTCCAGTGGGTGGAGGTTCAATTTAACTCGTCTCGAATAAGGATACCGTGCAATTTGCTAGCTTCTTCGAGGGATTATATCAAATACTTTTTGAAAACAAAGGTGGTGATATCAATTGGAAATTTTTGCGTGGTGAATTTCTATCATATTCATCATGTCATAGAACTCGTAAAGTTGTGCCTCAGTATTGGATGTTATGATAAAAGCATAACTGAGTTGTGCTTTTATGGTTTTAAGTGCGTCTGTGTGCTAGCATAGTTAGTTTACAGCGCGCCGATCCGCATTCCTCATTTAAGGGACTACCTCACGTTTTTCTCGGGGAATTATCGCAAAACATTAGACAGGAAGTGTACCATTGATGTGAAATTCATCATCGTAGCTTTCCAAGAACAGTCTTGAATTTGTAACGCGATTACCAGTTGGAAAAATAAACTGAATGAGTAAATTCCGGAGCCACCTGGCCACGTTTCCAGAATGGACAGGCAGCTAACTTTGCTTCTGAAGCCATGTTGGGTTTCCTTGATGAGGTGGTTTCTCTCAAGGGGGCATGTTATACTCTCTTCATCAACCTTTCCAAGGTTTGACCAACTACAGATTTCAGACAGATTGGTCTACAGTTTCCTGGCGTTTGGTGACTACCCTGCTTAAATAAGGCTGTGATGTTTGCTGTTTTCCAGCCATCTGGAATAATTTCAGTAGTCTTAGACCTGTTACTGACCTCAGTCAGTAGACTGCTTATTATTTCAGAGAGGTTCAGTAGCATTTTAGGGTGCAGCTCATCTGGTCCAGTAGATTTGTATACGTTGAAGCTGCTGAGTTATTCCTCTACTTCATCAACAAGGAAGTGAAAATTTTCCAACGGTTGCACTTCATCAGACAGTTCGACTTTTGAGATGTTATTCATATCCTTATTTGTGTAGACGGTTGTAAGGTATTCGTTGAGTTTGTTAGACATGCCTGCACCCGATGTATTTAGATTACCTGCACTATTTCCTGCAGTGCCTATGCTCGAACTACACGTCCCTCCTTCGCATATGCGTAGAACCCTTTCGATTGCATTTGGCCTTTCTAGTAAATATTTTTCCTCGTTTCTTTCTTTGCTTCTGACCACTCTCTTCACACTTCTATCAGCCCGCTCTCCTGCTTGTCCTGATTCTTGTGCCAGATTAGTTTTGTGGACATGATGCAATATCTGCCGGCAATCAATTGCTTCCAGAATTCATTATTCAGCCGCCACGGAGAGGTTCCGTGACGTCCTCAGCCAACACAAATTTAACCTCTCCGTGATGTGTCGCTTGCTTGCTTGCTTGCTTGTTAGCACCACCCTACTCTCTGTGATGTATCGCTTGCTTGTTTGCACCACCCTACTCTCCGTGATGTATTGCTTGCTTGTTTGCACCACCCTACTCTCCGTGATATATCGCTTGCTTGCTTGCTTGTTTGCACCACCCTACTTTCCGTGATGTATCGCTTGCTTGCTTGCTTGTTTGCAACACCCTACTCTCCGTGATGTATCGCTTGCTTGCTTGCTTGCTTGCACCACCCTACTCTTTGTGATATATCGCTTGCTTGCTTGCTTGTTTGCACCACCCTACTCTCAGTGATGTATCGCTTGCTTGCTTGCTTGTTTGCACCACCCTACTTTCCGTGATGTATCGCTTGCTTGCTTGCTTGTTTGTTTGTTTATTTGCTCCACCCTATTCTCCGTGATGTATCGCTTGCTTGCTTGTTTGTTTGCACCACCCTACTCTCCGTGATGTATCGCTTGCTTGCTTGCTTGCTTGCTTGTTTGCACCACACTACTCTCCGTGATGTATCGCTTGCTTGCTTGCTTGTTTGCACCACCCTACTCTCCGTGATGTATCGCTTGATTGCCTGCTTGTTTGCACCACCCTACTCTCCGTGATGTATCGCTTGCTTGCCTGCTTGTTTGTACCACCCTATTCTCCGTGATGTATCGCTTGCTTGCTCGTTTGTTTGCACCACCCTACTCTGCTTGATGTATCGCTTGCTTGTTTGCACCACCCTACTCTCCGTGATGTATCGCTTGCTTGCTTGCTTGCTTGTTTGCACCACCCTACTCTCCGTGATGTATCGCTTGCTTGCTCGTTTGTTTGCACCACCCTACTCTGCTTGATGTATCGCTTGCTTGTTTGCACCACCCTACTCTCCGTGATGTATCGCTTGCTTGCTTGATTGTTTGCACCATCTTACTCTCCTTGATGTATCGCTTGCTTGCTTGCTTGTTTGCACCACCCTACTCTCCGTGATGTATCGCTTGCTTGCTTGCTTGTTTGCACCACCCTTCTCTCCGTGATGTATCGCTTGCTTGCCTGCTTGTTTGCACCACCCTATTCTCCGTGATGTATCGCTTGCTTGCTTGCTTGTTTGCACCACCCTACTCTCCGTGATGTATCGCTTGCTTGCCTGCTTGTTTGCACCACCCTTCTCTCCGTGATGTATCGCTTGCTTGCTTGCACCACCCTACTCGCCGTGATGTATCGCTTGCTTGCCTGCTTGTTTGCACCACCCTACTCTCCTTGATGTATCGCTTGCTTGCTTGCACCATCCTACTCTCCGTGATGTATCGCTTACTTGCTTGCACCACCCTTCTCTCCGTGATGTATCGCTTACTTGCTTACTTGTTTGCACCACCCTACTCTCCGTGATGTATCGCTTACTTGCTTGCACCACCCTACTCTCCGTGATGTATCGCTTGCTTGCCTGCTTGTTTGTACCACCCTACTGTCCGTGATGTATCGCTTGCTTGCCTGCTTGTTTGTACCACCCTACTTTCCGTGATGTATCGCTTGCTTGCTTGCACCACCCTACTCTCTGTGATGTATCGCTTGCTTGCTTGCACCACCCTACTCTCCGTGATGTATCGCTTGCTTGCTTGCACCACCCTACTCTCCGTGATGTATCGCTTGCTTGCTTGCACCACCCTATCTCTACGAAACTCATAGCATTCATCAGCGGTTCTGCCATCAAATTGGTACTCGAAGTCTATGTTGTAATTTTGATTTTCAAGCCGTCAAAATTGGCTTTTCGAATATTGTAGTTATGTGTGTCGGATTCACTTATTGATCGATTTACTGTGATTTAGAATTCAATAGAATAGTGATCACTCTATTTTTTCTTCAACTTCTTAACTGCTGGTAGATTTCATGGTTGCCATTGTCGATGCGAGTTGCGGAATGTAACTCGCAGAGTCGGGAATCAGTGCATGCACTGTTTCCCGACTCTCCTGTGTACGTCCTCTTCATTCGTCCCAGCGTTCGAACTCTGTCTTTAGATCGTCCTTCACATCAATGTGTCCTCTTTCAACAGTAATTGACCTGTTTGGGTTTGATAATAGTTTTAGCTTACTGCTGTTACTGCGTAATAATTAGTTTAGTTTCTGTACGCACTGGACACCATGATACCCCGTAGCACAGCGGCATACTAGAGCAGCATAGTAGTCCTGCACCGCGCTATTGTTATTGCCCAACACAGATGAACATCACACAGCAGAGCTGCAAAGCGCAGTGACATAGTAGAGCAGCATAGCAGTCCTGCACGCCTCCCGCGAATGTCAGGGGTGCGTGATGTAAGAAGGTTCATTGTACTTGGAATATTTGAAAAGAAATCAATGGGTTCATGAGAGCAGTGCTGTTAGGTTGTCTCTGGACGGTAAGGAACTGATCCATGAGAGCAGTGCTGTTAGGTTGTCTCTGGACGGTAAGGAACTGATCCATGAGAGCAGTGCCGTTAGGTTGTCTCTGGACGGTAAGGAACTGATCCATGAGAGCAGTGCTGTTAGGTTGTCTCTGGACGGTAAGGAACTGATCCATGAGAGCAGTGCTGTTAGGTTGTCTCTGGACGGTAAGGAACTGATCCATGAGAGCAGTGCTGTTAGGTTGTCTCTGGACGGTAA